>JAAKBH010000318.1:0-157500 GCA_019776075.1 Amaranthus palmeri
CTATATATAATAATATATATACTTATATATATATATATATATATATATATATATGTATATATATATATATATTCTAATTTCCGCCAATTTAACCATAAATAAATAATAGTAAAGATAATTTAATGGTTGAGATATTGGTCAAGATAAAATGCAATTAATTAATTTCCTAATTTACTCAATTTAGTTTAATAAATATAGCAATTAATTAATTTGATTATTCCTTGTGAGAAATAATCTGTTAGCTTTGACTGTAATTAGTTCATTTAGGCAAATTTAAATGTGACATTTGGTATAAAAATAAAATAAAACACCATAAGTACAACAATTTTTTTATGGTCTTCTAATAGATTATTCCTTAAATTATTCCTTGAAATATTCCCTAAATTATTATTATATTATAATAAATATTTCATAAATTAAGCAACCATTAATGTAGATTGAAACAGCAATGCAGAAAAGACAATATTATTGAAGAAATAAATCTATTAGATTTTTACCAATAGAAAATTTACAAACAACACACCATCTCGTACATTGAAATTTGTCATTTTCTAAGAATTTTATTAGAATAATAATTTATGAACTAATTATTTAATTTAGTTTAACAACATAGCAATTAATTAATTTGATTATTCCATGTGAGAAATCTTTGAAAGGATGCCAAATAAAATTTTTTATGTAGTAATTTAAAATTAATTCAAAATTTTTTAAAAAAGGCTTTTATAATAAATATAGCACTTTAGAACGTAACCATCCCTATTATTGGAAATGTTTAAATAATGCTTTTATTGGCTCTAATCAATGGAAGAAAATTATTTTCATTCACAATTAGGCATAACTGATATACATCATATTCTGAATTAAAGCATTTTGTAGTAGTTTATTCAAAAATAGATACTTGACTGTAAATTATTTAATTTAGGAAAAGTTTTTAGAGATGCTGCATTTAAAAATCTGTTGGCCCATTTGAGTTTTGATGATGACTTAACAAATTATAAACAAACAAAATATTTGTAGAGATTGTGTTGTAGGTAATATATCCGATTATCATAATCGTCGATGGTACCTAAGGACTGGTCAATGACAATCGTACAAGTCAAAGTCAAAGTCAACAAAGTCAAAGTCAGTAGAGAAGGTCAATGAGGAAGTCAAGAGTAGATATCACTTCTACTGTTCCAGATATTGATAAACTGATGAATGTTGCAGATAGAGACAGTACGGTGTTCCTTCAGAATCCGGTCAGAGGAGAAGTCAACAAAATTAATTTAGAAAAAGTCTTGAATTTATTTTTCTATATTTTAGTTTTGTTGTACGGTTAATAACTTAGGAAGCACAAGGAATAAGTCAAGGAATTAAAATAACTAACTCCTAGAAAGTCTCTTGAAAATAGCTATTTTTAGCTAGAGTCAAAGATTGACTTGGAATAACCACCAAGGTAGTTATTCACATTACTCACGTTTTTAGCCCACATATCCCACATCTTTGGATTATGGGGTTAAGGGTAAACTTGATCTACAAAGTATATAAATCCATTTTCTAACCGGCACAAATTGGAGTTCAACGGTTTTGAGAGAAATATATTTTTGGAAAATATTGTGCCTAATTTCGTGAGTCTCAAAAATCAAGAATAGGAGATCTTGAGTGTTTTAAAAATCTTATTAATTCCAAGATCAAATCCTTGTGCTATTCCAAAGTTGTTCTTCCATTTTTAGATAAATCTTGTATGGGTTTATTTGAGAGAATTTGTAATTAGACTTGGGTAAGTCTAAACGGGAAGTGAGAAAGAGAAGAGAGAAAGAGAAGGAGAATAGAGAAAGGGAACAAGAAAGAAAACCGAGAGAAGAGAAGAAGGAGAATTATTTTGTGTAATAGAGAACTGAATTACATAAAATAATAGAGAAGAGAAATCCCTAGTGGGTCGTGGTTCTTATTCCCACGTTAAAATCTTTGTGTTTCTTTAAGTTTTCTTTTATTTTGTTTTGAGTATTTTCTTTATTCAAAATTCCGCAAGAAAAGGGCGAAAATACTCCAACGGGAACAAGTAACAATTCACCCCCCCTCTTGTTACACTTCATCGTCTCTATACGTTTCTACAAAATCAAATGTATTAAAGTGCAATATTAGCCAAGTATATGGATATTTTAATAAAATAATTTTTGACTGTAATTATTTAATTTAGGCAAATTTTTTAGAGTGTATATAAATATCATATGTATAAAAGTGCAATATTTGCTCGAAAATACGAATATTTTAAAAAATATTCATACTGTAAATTGAATATAAAAATCAGATGTATTAAAGTACAATATTAGTGAAGTATACGATTTTTTTTACAAAAATAATATTTGATTGTAATTATTTAATTTAGGCAAATTTTGGCTGGGAATATTAATTATTCCTTAAATTAAGCAAGAATTTATGTAGATTGAAACAATAATGCAGATTAGACAGCATTAATTGAAGAAAGAAATCTGTTAACTTTTAACCAATAGAAAAATTACAAATGGCACACCTTCTCTTACTTTTCATTTCCCAAGAATTTAATTAGAATGTATGATTCCAAATATTTAGGAAATAACTTCAAATGGAAGACATGAGGGTAATTTTAGAGTTTACCTTAAGTATAATACTCCCTCCGTTCCAGTTTAGATATCCCATTTGACTTTTCACACATGCCAAGACAATATTTTAACCCTTAATAACTCTAATTATTCTTAATCAAAAATTATAAAAAATTGATATTAATAATCCTTGTATTGAGACGAATCAAACAAGATCCCACATGACTATGTTTTAACTTATAGATTAAGAGTAAAATACAAATTAAGAGTGATGAGTGAATAGTGCCAAAAGTCAAATGGGACATCTAAACTGGACCGGAGGGAGTAATATACTTATTCTTAGTCTTTAAACTTTTATGTTAAAATTCATTTAACATTTATCCCCCCCCCCCCCCCCCCCCCCCCCCCCCCCCATTCCCTTCATAGAAGGAATATGACATATTACTTTATCAACTTTACTTATACCATTTCAAAATAACTATATAACAATTTATAAAAATATACATGATATAACATACCATATTAAAATACAATTTTTAAACATTGTATTTTCGGTAAACTTATTGAAATAATTCAATAATCAATTACATGTTAATCAATCTTCATATATAATATAAAAATCTATCTATAACATATTATTATATTTACTTGGAGATTGAGGTACTAAAATTCAAGCATTGTTCCCATGATGAACACATCATTACTTACTTCCTTTTAGAAATCTTAAACTTATATGATACTTAAGTATCAAAATATATAAGAAAAAATTGTTTCTAAAATGCCAACCTTTTGGCCATCTGCAAATAGAGTCAACATTTTATTTATTCAATAAAAAGACAACCTTTGTCTCATTTTTGCAAATAAAGGGATAGCAGGTAAGTTTTCAACTCTAAATTTATTGAATAAATGAAACGTTTGACATTTTATTTGCAAAAATGAGACAAATGTTGTCTTTTTATTGAATAAATGAAACGTTGACTCATTATTTGCAGATGGCCAAAAGATTAGCTTTTTAGAAATAATTTTTCCAATAAATAATCATGGGTAAACCTTCATATTAGAAATATCAATACAAAATAAAAACCTTTACTTTGAAAGCTTTACTTATATTTTCCTCTCATAGAAATACATGCTTTATCAAAAGATTAGCAAATCAATCTATAAAAGATCAAAATCTCATAATCATTTGTAAAAACTTGTAGACATTTAAATCTACCTATCATTGAAAATAAATTGCCAAATAAATATTGCATCACTTGGCCGGTATTATAATCAAATATCATTGAGGTATTATATTATTCCTCGTTCTATTAATTAGAACTCATAGTAGATGTTAAATAACATAATCTATATAGATGCATCTTTACTTTGAACCTTGAGATAATTCAAAATAGATTTTTTGTAACAAAATAATTAGGACTGAACTATAAATCAAACATTAAAACATTTAATATCAACTTTAACTTAAGTAGTTAAATTTTTTCCTAATTATCACACCAAATTTATATGGCACTTATCCGACAATATACAATACTTTAACATACCCATTAATCGGAATAAAAGTTACTCCCTCCGTTCTTATATGTGTGTCCTATTTGAAGATTTCACACATATAAGATAGTGGGAATCTTTGTTGATTGTGGGTATTATTTTATTAGAATAGTGGTGTGAATTAATGATTGTATTGGTATTATGAGAGAGAAAATATAAATTAATTATTATAAATGGGATATTAGAAGAGAGAGGGTGAAAAGAGGATATCAAAACTTTCCATTTTAGGAAACGGGACAAACATATGAAACTACCCGTTATAGTAATGTGGACAATCAAAAAAGAATGGAGGGAGTATTTAATATTTTCCTCCCAAATAAATGTTAGTATAAGACTTTAAATATACTCATGCAAATAATGCATATGAAAATCATTACAATATTATGGATGTTTAATCACCATAAAAAAATTATAAAGCGTTGACGTAGACTCTAGATTAAGAGTAACATATGAATTTCAATTCATACATTAATCAATGTAATAATAAAGGAATATTCATATCTTGCTTTACTTAGCAAATCAACATAATTATTCCATATAAGATTAAACCGTCATATATGTTAATATAAGAACAACATTGCTTTATTGAACTTTATACTTTAATTAACTTTGTTGTTAACTAAACATGGATCATGCAACCTTTTAAAATAATCCATTCAAACGGTGAAACAGACATCAATAACAAACTCATTATTGAAATTGGTCATACGATTACCAAATATAACTAACACATAATGCTTAACTTGCATAACAAACTTCATCTTGTCATATCAAACATGCAAATACCAAAATATTTAATTAGCATATTACCATTAATGAACTATTAAAGCAATTATAATCAACTTGATAATAACACTTATTATCTTTATGTAAAATAATACATGACACAAAATATTTCAAGATAAACATATCAAAAACATAACATGGAGTGTCATCATTTGAAACAAATGATAAACATGATTAAATAACCATGATCACTTACTTTACCAATTTCCATGGATATAAAAACTTACCTAAACATGTAACATATTATAATTCTCTATTATTATAAAGGAGAAATTACCCAGAATAATACAAGCTTTCTTTGTTTTTCCTATTAACTTAACTTCCCCAAGTAACCACCATTAAAGAGGAAGAATTTCATTGACACATGCCTCATCTACTGCTCATCACTTATTATATAAACATTAGCTACTGCTGCGCATCATCTTTGCATTATGAAGCTATTATTTTGCAGTACCTATTGTACGTGAAGCTAGTACAGTTGCTATTGTGCAGTAGCTAAGGTTCCTCATCTTTGCACCATAAATTGCTGCTATTGCTTATTAGTTAGCTTCACTTTTTGTCATATTGATTAGAGGTGTTCAATGGGACGGGTCGACCCAATGGGTCAAGGGTCGGGTCACATTTTAACGGGTCATTAGCGGGTCGGGTCAATAATGGGGCGGGTCATTAACGGGCCTTGGTGTAAAGGGTCGGGTCGGGCCGGGTCGGATAATTATAAGTATTAATTGCGGAAAAAAATTTACCACTTTTTTTAGAAAATTTTTAATGATATTATTATATACATAAGTGGGTCGACCCAACGGGCCATAAAGTATAATAAAAAACCTATTCTATGAAGTTTTTAAAAAAGGGTCAAAGTGGGTCGAATTTAAATGGGCTTGACCCGCCCCGGCCCATTTAAATTTTGACCCGACCCGCCCCGCCCCGGCCCATTGAACACCTCTAATATTGATCACCGATTTTTTTTGTCAACGCAATTCCAAATTGATTCAATACCAAATACTCATTGTTATTTTGAGAAAAGAACCAAGCTTTAAGAGATTTGGGTCATACAGTGTTCAAATTCAACACTAAATTTAAGTACTTTTGGTAAAATGAATTACATAAACCAATTAAAGATTTAAACAAGGCTTATGAAATTGAGTAGATAAAAGAAGGATGGTGGGGGGTTTAACTATATTTAAACCCCATCTGACATTTAGGGAGGTGTATGGAGTGAGGATGGGATACGATAGTAGGGGAGAAGCAGAGGAGGATCAAATGCCTTGATAGAGTGAAGTTTTTTTGATTTTAATGGAGTTCTACGAGGAAATAAGGAAGATGAAATGAATAGGAAGCATAAATGAATGCAATCGTTACATTATTATCGACATTAGCAGTCAAAATTTTCAAACAATAGTACAAGTTAAATGACAAAATAATCATGTTTATATCACAAATTTTGGATAAAATAATAGTCTTTATCCTCATTTAAATTGTTTAATAACGCTTATGCTGCCAATATATCTTTTTCTAACTTAATTTTAGCATTTTTATATTCCTTATGGTTCTCACATATTTCACACTAAGTTTACAATAACCTTATGTTATTTGTTGTGGTCCCTATATGTTTTTTAGTTGCATTCTTTTAATACTTTTTAAATGTTTATCATACTCACAAGTTTATTACTCAATAAATAATGTATTCACTATCTAAAAGTTTTGATTTTTTTTAATTCCTATGAACATTCTTTGTGGAAACTTCTTTAAGGAACGAAGGGAGTATGCTTTTTCTATCGACATATATTGATGTCTAAAAATGCCATACTTTAAGCATCAAAAGAAAGATTAATAAAAGTTTAATGTCTCTAAGATTGCAACACATACAAATTCTAGTAAAAGTAGTATAAAAACTTATAGGATCATTTACTAACAACAGCCTTAAAGTTTATCCTATTTCAAATAAACAGCCGTAAACTTCGTTTTTTACCAACTACAGCCTCCAACTTAAGAAACATGACATCGATACAGCCACTTCACCGAATGACCTGCTAATTGACTGTTGACCATGCTCAATTACCTTTGACTTTCCCTTAATTTCATTAAATAAACCTAATTACCCAATTATCCCTAATTAAACCTAATTGTCCAATTATCCCTAATCAACAATTAAAATCCTTTCATTAAGTAGGGTTCTATAAGGATGACACATAAAATTTTCCTATTTTTGTTTATCAAACTAGCTGTGTGACCACGTGCTACGCACGCGGTCCCCTATTAGTAACAATTGAATTTCATAATGTTATATCATAAACTTGTATTAAGATAATCCAAATAGAAATATTAGAATCTCAATGTGTGGCAAAGATTTGAAGGATTTAAGGATTGAAGATGTGTAGGTAGACAAGAAAATCTATGAAAAGCTTTATATATTCAACCAATAAAGCGTAGCTAGGTTATTAAAGAAACCAACCAATTCAAGTGTAAATGTAAATGCTATAATATTGTTGTAAATTATTTACTTGTTTAAAAAAAGTATTAAAATATAACTCTAAACAACACTCTTAGTAATCTTTTGAAGTGAAATTAAAGCAGAAGATGGACGAATAATATCAAATCTTTTATTGAACTTAAATCCAAAATCGGTTTGAGATTATCATGATTAACCAAATTTATTAAAACTAATAAATAATGAATAGGGAAAAAGAAAACTTTATACTCTTGTCAATTGATTGAATCTTTTGGTGAAAGTGATAAATAGTGAAATACTCAAACGGCTTTCACCAATTGGGCAATCATGTTTTACCATCAAATCGTTATGTAGTTTAATTGTAAATAAAAGATACTAATTGTGTTAGTTGCTAAAGCTTTTAAAAGAAATTAACGCCTAATCTCTTATTCACAATAATTTAAGGAAAAAAACTACATGTATCAACAAAGAGTGATGATAAAACATAAGTAATACCTTGTTATAAAATTTAGCCATTTGCCAACTTTCCTCCACATGTGCAATAGGCATACCCATATCTTTCAGGAGAACCAAAATATGCATTTAGTTTATTTAAGTAAGGATCCTCAAATCAAATCAATGGAAAATGGAACTATATCTACTAAGTGGCAATGGCGTACACGGATGCCATGTGTAGTGACCTCCATTGAGATACTGCTCTCACCAGTAGAAATATGACCAATTGTTACCACCTATTTTTAACTTTTATAATTGTTGTGCGACAGTGGAAGCCAAGATCGAGAAACAATAATAAAACAACAAAGATTCAAACAAACAATAAGAAAAGACACAAGAAATTTAACGTGGTTCACTATCAATGTGATAGCTACGTCCACCGGCACCGAGATCAAATAATTTCACTATGAACCGCAAAGAATTACAAGATGAATCAAACTCTCAATCACAAATAATAATGGCTCTCTTGTGATGTCTTTAACAATTTTTTTGTGAAAAATTATCAAGCCTTAACCCTAAAATGGAGGTATATATAATAAATCCCAAAAGAGGAAGTTATTACTTAATTAATTCACAAGTATAACCGGACAAAGAAGTGGGCAACTAATCCCACATAACCAGAAAATGAAACAGCAAGTAATCGGCACAAATAACATTAAGAAACTGCTGTCGTCTTTCCCGTAACTGCCGCAACGTCCTTGGTCCCGAGTTCGAGACACACTAACAACAATCTCCACCTTGACGAGAACTCGTATTCAGCAAACAATCTCATCAATACATAGTGAACAAATCTCAAGCCAAAACCCGATGTAAGACTCATGCATTAGTCATACATCCCGATAAGCCTTCAACCAAGACCCATCCGACAAATATTCAACCAAGACTCATCAATAACATACAATCAAGTATAAACGACTCATAATGCTTCACCTACATCACAAGCCCAGGGCAAGCTCCACCTTGAGGCCAACACACCTACAACAAGAACTCCCAAACCCCGCCCCTAAGGGCCATATCACATCACATAATAATCAATGTTTAGTAAGTCCAAGCAATGTTTAAACTTACTAACCGGAACAGACTTAGTAAAGAAATCAGCTGGATTGTCAGTGGTCCTGATCTTCTTTACCTTTACCCTCTTGTTAGTGCGCAAGAAATGATACCTGACATCTATGTGCTTGGTCCGATCATGGTGTACTTGGTCTTTAGCTAAGCAAATGGCACTTAAGCTATCACAATACACCGTAGCATAATCCTGTGAGATACCCAATTCACCCACTAGGCCTTTGAGCCAAATAGACTCCTTTGCTGCAGAAGTTAAAGCCATGTACTCAGCTTTAGCTGTAGACAATGTAACTGAAGACTGCAAAGTCGACTTCCAACTCACCACAGAACCTCCCAAGGTAAATACATAACCGGTCACGGACCTCCAAGTATCCACATCCGCCGCATAATCAGAATCATTGTACCCAGTTACCAAACACTCTTCATCATTCCCGTACACAAGTCCAATATCAGTTGTCCCTCTCAAGTAGCGAAAAATCCTTATTAGCTTAGACATATATGCTAGCTCTTCCTCAGTTTGAGGAGACATAGACAAAGATAATTTGCAGTTCACAGAAGTTGGTGTACTTATTAGCTTAGACTTCTCCATCCCAAAACGAGACAGAATCTTTTCAATGTAACTTTTCTGAGTCAAGAAAAGTTTCCCTCTAGCCCGATCCCTAAAGATCTCCATACCCAAAATCTTCTTAGCCAGACCCAAATCTTTCATGTCAAACTCCAAGCTAAGCATCTCCTTTAGTCTAGTAACATCAGATTTATTCTTTGTGGCAACCAACATGTCATCAACATATAATAGCAAATAAATCATGGAACCATCATCCAACTTACTATGATACGCACAGCAATCATATGAGTTCCTACTAGAACAATGAGAAACCATAAAAGAATCAAACCTCTTATACCATTGGCGAGGGGATTGTTTAAGTCCATACAATGACTTTAGCAATCTACATGCATAGTGCTCTTTCCCTGGAATCTCGAATCCCTCGGGCTGCTTCATCAGAATCTCCTCCTCCAAATCACCATGAAGGAAAGCCGTCTTAACATCCAATTGCTCCAGTTCAAGGTCATGGTGCGCTACAATTGACAATAGAACACGAATAGAGGTATGTCGAACCACCGGTGAGAATATCTCCACAAAATCAACTCCTTCGACCTGACTGAACCCCTTAGCAACTAGCCTTGCTTTAAAACGAACTTTATCAGATTCAGATGTCCCTTCTTTCTTCTTAAAGATCCACTTGCACCCCACAAGTTTTCTCCCCCCTGGCACCTTCACAAGTTCCCACACCCTGTTCTTGTAAAGAGATTGCATCTCTTCACCCTTCGCAACAAGCCATTGCGCCGACTCACTACAACTAATTGCTTGTTTATACGTGGCAGGTTCATATGACTCTACATCATTAGCTACACTCAATGCATAACCTGTCAAGCTATCAACACAACAATTCCTTCCTTCTATCTCTTCGATCAACCTAACAGGCTTCTTGATAACACGTTTAGGCCGCTCAAGAATGGTATTAGATTGACTAGATGACCCCTGATTGGATTGCTCCACCTCCACCCTAGAGTTAGGTGAAGGTGAAACAACCTCAGGCTCAAGAGTACTAGGCACTGGAACCTCAGCATCATCATCAATAAATTGCACTCGAGGTAAATCAGCAATGGATGACTGATGCACCTCAAGTACCCCATCTGTCTGTGGCACGTTCTCCCCTTCCTTCCCCAAATCAGAAGACTCCGAGCTCTTCTTAGAATACATGGTGCTTTCATCGAATGTGACATCCCTACTAAGAATGACCCGACTCTCCGAAGGCAAATAGATCATAAACCCCTTCACACCATCACCGTACCCAACAAAACACCCCATCTTGGCCCGTGGATCCAGCTTACCCTCACTAACATGATAGTAAGCAACACAACCAAATATCTTCAAATTTGAGAAGCTAGGCAACTTACCACTCCAAATCTCAAACGGGATTTTAAAGTCAATTCCCGAATGAGAACCCCTATTGATGATATAACAAGTTGTCATCACAGCTTCACTCCAATACATCCTCCCCAACCCTGCATTAGAAAGCATGCATCGAACTCTCTCAAGCAGTGTCTGATTAACCCGCTCTGCAACACCGTTCTGCTGTGGTGTCATCCTGACGGTATGATGCCGACCAATACCCTCATCTGCACAGAACTGATTAAACTCCTCTTTGCAAAACTCTAGCCCATTGTCTGTTCGTAGCTTCTTGATCTTCCTACCCTGTCGATTTTCCACCAAAGCTTTCCATTGCTTAAAAGCTTTGAAGGCCTCATCCTTTGACTTAAGCAACCTAAGCCATGTGTATCGGGACTTGTCATCAACAAATGACATGAAATAGCGGAAACCTCCCATACCTTCAACCCTAGATGGACCCCAACAATCTAAATGGATATAATCGAGCACATCATCAGTAATGTGAACACCCTTGCTGAACTTAGACCTGTGTTTCTTCCCAAACACACAATGCTCACAAAATTCAAGGTTGGCAACCTTGATCCCGGATAGAAGACCCCTCTTACACAATAGCTGCATCCCCTTCTCCCCCATATGACCAAGCCTCATGTGCGAAATCTTGGTCATCTCCTGGTGAGACACTAATGCGCAAACCGCAGAACTAGGCAGTGTAACACCCTCAAAGACATATAGGGTGTTCCTCTTGATACCCTTAAGTACCAACTCTGAACCTCGATAAAGGGACAATCTCCCATCTGGAAATACCCCATTGTACCCCAAATCATCCAAGGTACCCAATGAAATCAGATTTTTCCCCAAAGCAGGATCATGCCGTACATTTGTCAAATTTAATCTTCGCCCATCATTAGTCCTCAATTTCATAGACCCAATACCCTTAACCTTACAAGGTGCATTGTTACCTACAATTAGGAGTGTTCACCGGTCCAAACCCGGACCGGACCGAAAGACCGAAATCCCAAAAAATTAAGACCGGAAACCGGACCGGTTCCATCCGGTCCGGTCCCGGTCTAACCCGGAATTCTTCCGGTCCGGTTCGGGTTTGGACCGGTTAGACCGGAAATATTTTTTTAACAAAAAATAAATTGAAAAATAAAATATTTTAAATTAATTTAGCAAATTAATTATTATAAAATTAACATATTTGAATTAAAAAATTATTTTGTGTTGAAAAAAAAATATTTTAAGTCCTTTAAAATAAATATATACATAATAATTATAAATATTACTCCTCTTCCAAATAACTTTTATGACATCCGGTCTTATCCGGTCCAACCCGGATTTTTCCCGGTTTAGACCGGACCGGACCGGAAACCCAGAATTGGGAAAAAGTAAGACCCGGAGACCGGACCGGATGCACCCGGTTCCGGTCCGGTCTTTGCCGGTTCCGGTCCGGTCTTTGCCGGTTCCGGTCCGGACCGTCGGTCCGGTCTTATTTTGCACACCCTACCTACAATAACCGTACCCCCATTGCAAGACTCATATGTATCAAACCAGTCTCGTAGTGGACTCATATGGAACGAACACCCCGAATCTAGAACCCAATCATCCGAAAGATCCCCAGACTTAGCTGAACTCATGAGTGTGAAGTCTTCCTCCGAATTATAGCTCTCCTTCGGTTTCTCCTCAACTACAGCAGCTTGGGATTTGCCCTTCTTCACTAGACAATTTGCCCTAAAGTGACCCGGTTCTTTATAGTAATAACAGGTCTTTCCCGCAGTCTTACTAGATCCATCATTGTTGTTTCCAGCACCCGACCCAGTATTGTTTCCTTGTTAAACCCCTTTTTCTTTTTAGACTTCCCGAACTTAACAAACAACCCACTGCCATTATCCCTGTTATTACCTATAGCTTTCTGACGAAGTTCCCTAGTATGAAGTGCTGCCTTCACTTCTTCTAAGGTCAATGAGTCCTTACCAACAACAAAAGACTCAACAAAATTTGAAAAGCTAGATGGCATAGACACAAGTAAAATCAACGCAGCATCCTCATCATCTATCTTAACATCTAGGTTACGTAAGTTTTTCCAGATGTTCCCGTAAGGGCGTACTTGACTGCATTCGGAGGCTGAACAACCGCTGCTTCAGTAATAACTTGTTGGTCAGCGACTTAGTCATATACAACGACTCCAATTTTAACCATAATTCCGCCACCGTAGCCTGATCAGCGACCTCCGATGATATGATCATCCAAACTTAGCAAAATGGTAGAATGGGCCTTTTCCTCCATTACTGCTAATTGCCTGTCAGTTAGTCCGTCTTCCGACCCCGCAGTAGTACTCTTGAGAGCCAACGGACGCCAGATTTGCTGCTGTTTCAACAGAGCCTTCATCTTAATTTGCCATAGCCCGAAGCTATTTTTCCCAGTAAATTTCTCAATTCTAATTGTAGAATCTCCAGCCGTTGTTTCACTCAAAAACTCTCCAAGGACTTAAACCTGAGCTCTTGATGCTAATTAATGTGCGACAGCGGAAGCCAAGATCGAGAAACAATAATAAAACAACAAAGATTCAAACAAACAATAAGAAAAGACACAAGAAATTTAACGTGTTTCACTATCAATTTGATAGCTACGTCCACCGGTACCGAGATCAAATAATTTCACTATGAACCGCAAAGAATTACAAGATGAATCAAACTCTCAATCACAAATAATAATGGCTCTCGTGTGATCTCTCTAACAACTTTTTTGTGAAAAATTATTAAGGCTTAACCCTAAAATGGAGGTATATATAATAAATCCCAAAAGAGGAAGTTATTACTTGATTAATTCACAAGTATAACCGGACAAAGAAGTGGGAAACTAATCCCACATAACCAGAAAATGAAACAGCAAGTAACCGGCACAAATAACATTAAGAAACTGCTGTCTTCTTTCCCGTAACCGCCGCAACGTCCTTGGTCCCGAGTTCGAGATACACTAACAACAATAATAACCAAAGATACAAATAAGACTATTTTTAACTTTTTGCTTTCAATAACAATGCAAAAAAAGACTTTATTTGTATCTTTTGATATGACAAGCGATACAAATAAGATCTATTTGTATCGTTTATTTAGATAAATGATACAAATAAGACCTATTTTTATCGTTTGATGGAACAAATGAGACACGTTAGCTTTGTTTGTATCGTTTGTTCGAGAAAACAATACAAATAAGGTATTTGTATCGTTTCTTTAATGATGGATACAAATAACATTCTTGATAAAGCACGCCTCATGACCTCGCAAATTGCATTTTCATTCCCGCTCTTCCTCTTTTTGCCCAAATCTCGGTATCCTCTATTTTCTCCGCGCCTATTTCGTTAATTTGTAGCTGCAATCTCATATATTTTTTGATTATTACAATTCTATTTTTATTACAAATCTATTTGTTCAACTTGGGTGTAATTCTATTTTAATTTCACTCAATGTTAGAGCGAATGAATGAAAAAAACTTGCTTTGCCTTTTTTAATATTCAGTCCTAATTGGCAAATGTAACTTTATGAAGATTTGTCATTAGCAATCAATTTGAGGGTAAGATATTTTCCACCAACATCAACCTTGTGTTGAACATTTAGTGTATAATAATATATATTAAATAATAATCCTGAGTATTTTAATCACTAAGTACTACTAAGGTAGTGGGACAGTTTAAGTCCGTAATATATCAATTAAAGCTATTATAATAGTGGGACAATATACGTATTAAATTACGAGGTCCAAATAGGTGTTTTGAGAAAACATAAGAAAACAAGGGAAAAGTGGGCAGAAGGAAAGCGCCGAGTCGGCGCTCCCTTGTGTAGCCTCGTCGCCGACTCGACGCTTGGCTACTGGAAAAATAGGATTGAGGCAGTGACTTAGCGCCGAGTCGGCGCCCACTTTTGTGGGCTCGTCGCCGACTCGGCGATTGCCCTCTGGAGTGTACCGTTGCCTTTTTCTTCCCGTTTTCTTTGTAGTAAATGCCATGGATTCATCCTTAATGCTCATAATCTCTGAGATTATGATGGAGAATAATGCTAATTAACTCCTAATATTGATTTGGGTGATAATGATGGTATTGAATCACATTCAATTGGTGATTATGGGTGATTATGTTCAAAGGCTCCTCATATACTCCTTGAGTATAAATAGATGCCTTGGGTGAAGTATGAGACACACCTTCTCTTACTCTTCTCCTGATTTCTAAGTCTTTCTCATTTGTCCTTTGCATACAAAAGAGTAATTAACTTTTGTTAGTGCATTTCCATAACTTGTTATTCCTCAAACACATCGTTATTTCATAATACAACCTAAGTACTAAGGTTGTGTTGTAATCGATTGTATCTCGTTGTGAATTTCCAAACAACAACCCAAGTACCTTTGTGGGGGAAATATCACAAAAGGATAGTGAGCACACACCTTCGGTTTGTATCAAGTTTCCGGGTAACGTTCATCGTTACACAATTATCTTCATTTTAGTTGTTGCTTTGTAAACATCTTGTAAGTTCTTTTTGTCATCAAACAAAGGGGTTTTATACAAATTCCCGAGTTGTAATTTGTATTGTAATTATATACATCGTAATAATCTTTTGTGATATTCTTCAAACGATGGCATCAATGAAGGACTTTACCTCTAACTTTGCTAAGTTAGAAAAGTTTGTTGGCGTCGACTTTAGACGTTGGCAAAAGAAAATGATGTTCATGCTCACTACTCTTAATGTGGCTTATGTTATAAGCTCTCCCAAACCGGAAGTTGCTAAGTCGGATGATCCGGAAACGGTGATTCCGGAAACGGAGATCCTTGAACAAAATCGGAAACGCTCTAAGTGGGAAAATGATGATTTCATTTGCCGGGGGCATATACTCAATGGAATGCAAGATGCTTTGTTTGATATTTACCAATATCATGAGTCCGCAAAAGAATTGTGGTATGCTCTTGAAAATAAATACATGGCGGAGGATGCTAGCTCCAAGAAATTCCTAGTAAGTAATTTCAATTCATACAAAATGGTAGAAGATCGCCCAATCATTGATCAATTTCATGAATTGCAAAGAATGCATGCTAACCTAAAATTGCATAAAATTGAGATTGATGAAGTATTCTTGGTATCTAGCATAATAGACAAATTGCCTCCTTCATGGAGGGATGTTAGACATGCTTTAAAGCATAAAAGGGAGGAGATTACACTCTCCGATCTTGGGCAACATATAATTGTTGAGTCTAGCATTCGGTTACAAGAAAACCGGAAGGATGATAATCCTAATGTACCTACTATTAATATGGTTGGGGAAGGGAAACCACAATCCCGTCCCGGAGATAAAAGGAAGAGGAATGACTCTTCAAAGGGGAAAGCTACTAATCCCAATGCCGAAAAGGTATGTTGGGAATGTGGAAAGCCCGGGCACCGAAGGAAAAATTGCTTCGTCTTGAAGAACAAGCAAAAGAAATCCAAGGGGAATGGTCAAGCTTCTACAAGCAAGGGACCATCCACTCAAGGTAATCTTGCAACTTTTGTTGAAAATTCTAATATGAGTTTTTCTACTATGAATACTAATATTAGTGGTTTGCAGGATGATACTTTGGCTTGGTGGATCGATTCGGGGGCATCGAGACATGTTTGTAATTCTACACAATGGTTCAAAGCCTTTAACAAGGTTGTTGATGGGGAGCATCTCTACATGGGAAACAATGCACCTATCAAGGTCCAAGGCAAAGGACAAGTTGAATTATTGTTTACTTCGGGGAATCTTTTAGTTTTAAGAGATGTGTATTTCACACCCGAAATAGGTAGAAATTTAGTCTCGGGTCCTATTTTGAATCGATTAGGCTACAAACTAGTGTTTGAAGCCGATAGGTGCATTATCTCAAAAAATAATTTGTTTATTGGTAGGGCTTATCTATGTAATAGTTTGTTTAAGTTATCTTTGGATTTGAATAAGAATGTTATTTGCAATGTTTCAAATATGAATGAAAGTGATGATTTACATTACTTGTGGCATGTTAGACTAGGACATGTTAACTTTGATAAAATTTCTTTTATGTCTAAACATGAGTTAATTCCTATGTGTGTTAAAATGTCTAAAAATTGCAAAACGTGCATGTTAACTAAGATCACTAGAACACCTTTTAAAAGTGTTGAAAGAAAAACCGAAATTTTGGAGTTAATCCATAGTGATCTTTGTGATTTTCATAGTACACCGTCTTTGGGAAACAAAAAGTATGTCATAACTTTTATAGATGATTTCTCAAAGTTTTGTTATGTTTATCTTTTGCATTCAAAAGATGAGGCTCTTGAACATTTTAAGATTTACAAACAAGAAGTAGAAATACAAATTGGAAGTAAACTTAAAAGGTTAAGAACCGATAAAGGAGGTGAATATTATGATCCGCTTTATTTCAATTCAATGGGTATTATTCATGAAACAACCGCCGGTTATGCACCACAATCTAATGGTGTGGCGGAGAGGAAAAACTGTACTCTACAAGAGATGGTTAATTCCATGTTATCCTACTCGGGTTTGAGTGATGGATTTTGGGGTGAAGCAATGTTGACGGCTTGTCACATTCTTAACCGAGTTCCAATGAGAACGAATAAGGAAACTCCTTATGAACTTTGGTACAAAAAGAAACCAAACTTAAGTTATCTTAAGGTTTGGGGATGTAGGGCCATAGTAAGAGTGCCCGGCAACAAGAAAAAGAAGCTCGGTGAACGTGGGCTTGAGTGCATCTTTATAGGCTATGCTATTCATAGCAAAACCTATAGGTTCTATGTTATAGAACAAAATGACTATATATCGATTCATTCGATTATAGAGTCAAGAGATGCCATTTTTGATGAAAATAGATTTTCATCATTGAGTAGACAAAGGAATCTACAAATTTGTACCAATGAAAGTGTTGATGATAGTCAACAAAGTTCACTTCTAGATGTTGATGAAAGTCAACAAATAGATGAACTTGATTTAGTTGATCCTATTCCTAAACGGAGTAAGAGACAACGGAAAGCGAAGAGCTTTGGACCGGATTTCCAAGTATATTTGGTTGAAGGTGATAGAAGTGAAGTATCTTCTAGTGTTCCATATTTATATAATGTGGAAGGTGACCCATTGACTTATAGCGATGCTATGGCATCACATGATAGTGCTTTTTGGAAAGAGGCTATCGATGATGAGATGCAATCCATCATGGGAAATAACACTTGGGTGTTAGTGGATCTTCCTCCGACTTGTAAACCAATCGGTTGCAAGTGGATTTTCAGAAAGAAAATGAAAATCGACGGTACTATTGATAAATTCAAAGCCCGTTTAGTGGCTCAAGGCTTTAGACAAAAGCACGGTATCGATCATTTCGATACATATGCACCAGTTGCAAGAATAACTACTATTCGGTTATTGGTAGCGTTAGCTACGGTCTATCATCTAGAAATACATCAAATGGATGTTAAAACCGCATTTCTATATGGGGAACTAGATGAGGAAGTCTATATGAAACAACCCGAAGGGTTTGTTTTGAAAGGACAAGAACAAAAGGTGTGTAAACTTGTCAAGTCTTTGTATGGACTTAAACAAGCACCTAAGCAGTGGCATCAAAAATTTGATGAAACTATATTGTCCTTTGGATTCAAGTTGAATCAAGCCGATAAGTGTGTATATAGCAAGTTTGATAGCCATGGTAATGGCGTTATCATTTGCCTATACGTTGATGACATGCTTATCTTTGGAACTTGTATAACACAAGTTCAAGAGACAAAAGACTTTTTGTCTAGATCCTTTCAGATGAAGGATATGGGGGAGGCTGATGTGATCTTAGGCATTAAGATCATAAGGCAAGGGAACCGTATTAAGTTAAGTCAGGCTCACTATGTTGAGAAGATACTTAAGCGGTTTAATATGCTTGATAAAGCGCCGGTCTCTACTCCCATGGAACCAGGTATGAAGTTTGCAAAACATACCGGTCAACCAATTTCACAATTGGAGTATTCAAAGGTCATAGGATCTTTGATGTATGCTATGACTAGTACAAGGCCTGACATAGCGTTTGCGGTGGGTAAACTTAGTAGATTTACTAGTAACCCAGGTCCCCATCATTGGATGGCGATAAGAAGAGTATTAAGATACTTGTTACGTACCAAGGATTTTGGTATTACGTATAGCGGAGAACCTCCTATTCTAGAAGGTTATTCTGACGCTAGTTGGATCACTAATGAATAGGACAACTCTTCTACTAGTGGATGGGTGTTTGTTTATGGGGGAGGTGCCATTTCTTGGTCTTCTAAGAAACAAACATGCATAGCCGACTCTACGATGTCAGCTGAGTTTATCGCTTTAGCTTCAGCAGCTAGTGAAGCTGAGTGGTTGAGGAATCTCATGTTTGAGATACCTTTGTTACCTAAGCCAATTTCACCGGTGGCGATTCATGCGGATTGCATGACGGCTTTAGGTAGAGCTTATAGTCAAGTGTATAATGGTAAGTCTCGTCATATTGCTCTAAGGCATAGCCTTGTGCAAGGACTTATTATTAACGGGGTCATAACTTTTGACTATGTGAACACTAAGTTCAATGTGGCGGATTCGTTTACGAAAGCCATGAATAGAGACTCAATTGAGAAAGTCTCAATTGAGATCGGTTTATGTCAGTAAAATCATTTGGAAAAGCCCAATTCACGCATGAGTAACATCGTGTCTGAATTCAATGTGGTAAAGTCCTTTTTGGTTTTTGTTAAAGCAACTATTGCATGACCCATCGTTGCTTTGTACCGTGATGGAATAAGGTAGTCGTCTTGAAAGTTCTCAAGATCAAGAGTTGAAGAGCTCTTGGTGTTATATCCACGTCACGGGGATATGTTTAATACGTAATGAGAACCTACCTATATAAGTTTGAAGTGTGGCCGCTTCAAGTAGTCAAGATTGGCATAATGACTATGATAAACTTATGAATAAGATACGGACACGGCCTTATAATGTGTCAAGTTAATAACTTTGTCTTATTTGTTTTGTGTGTACTACATCTTCAAGTGGTCAGAAGTGTCATTTGATTCAATTCCGAATGGAAATCAATTCTGGCTCGATCACTTGTTAAGTGTGTTGTACTAGGCGTTAATTCAATCCGTAGGGATATTAGCGTTGATGCATGAAATGTATTATGAGTTTTGGTAAATGAGAAGCTTATTATACCCAAAATGGGGGAGGATTGTTGAACATTTAGTGTATAATAATATATATTAAATAATAATCCTGAGTATTTTAATCACTAAGTACTACTAAGGTAGTGGGACAGTTTAAGTCTGTAATATATCAATTAAAGCTATTATAATAGTGGGACAATATACGTATTAAATTACGAGGTCCAAATAGGTGTTTTGAGAAAACATAAGAAAACAAGGGAAAAGTGGGCAGAAGGAAAGCGCCGAGTCGGCGGTCCCTTGTGTAGCCTCGTCGCCGACTCGGCGCTTGGCTACTGGAAAAATAGGATTGAGGCAGTGACTTAGCGCCGAGTCGGCGCCCACTTTTGTGGGCTCGTCGCCGACTCGGCGATTGCCCTCTGGAGTGTACCGTTGCCTTTTTCTTCCCGTTTTCTTTGTAGTAAATGCCATGGATTCATCCTTAATGCTCATAATCTCTGAGATTATGATGGAGAATAATGCTAATTAACTCCTAATATTGATTTGGGTGATAATGATGGTATTGAATCACATTCAATTGGTGATTATGGGTGATTATGTTCAAAGGCTCCTCATATACTCCTTGAGTATAAATAGATGCCTTGGGTGAAGTATGAGACACACCTTCTCTTACTCTTCTCCTGATTTCTAAGTCTTTCTCATTTGTCCTTTGCATACAAAAGAGTAATTAACTTTTGTTAGTGCATTTCCATAACTTGTTATTCCTCAAACACATTGTTATTTCATAATACAACCTAAGTACTAAGGTTGTGTTGTAATCGATTGTATCTCGTTGTGAATTTCCAAACAACAACCCAAGTACCTTTGTGGGGGAAATATCACAAAAGGATAGTGAGCACACGCCTTCGGTTTGTATCAAGTTTCCGGGTAACGTTCATCGTTACACAATTATCTTCATTTTAGTTGTTGCTTTGTAAACATCTTGTAAGTTCTTTTTGTCATCAAACAAAAGGGTTTTATACAAATTCCCGAGTTGTAATTTGTATTGTAATTATATACATCGTAATACCTTGTTTGTTCATTAGTCATTTATTGAATTGGTTTGACATCCTATTCACCCGTCCTTTTATTTTTGGATGTTCTCAATGTCGGAACAAGATACGTAGATAGCCATATTCCTATTTTTCCATCAAATAAACACTTCTCATTAGGTGAAAAAAATAGGCTTTGTAATTGCACACATAAACATGATCTTTGATAGAAATATTTTTGATTGAATTTTCCTATGGGGCTCTACTTCTTCGAGAATTAGATAGTAGTTTAATTGCATCTTCTTAAGTAGAATAATTTATCATCAATGTGCATAATGTTTGACATATTTCTAAATTTGAAATTACTTGTGAGTGAAGCATATGTCATAAGATATAAGCAAAAACATTAACCTTTCAATTTTATTATTGTCATTGAGACTCTATTTGATTGTGTTTGTGTTGCTTTCGAATTAATTTCTCTTCCTTCCATCTAAACATCCATGTTTGGCTTACTTGCATTTCTTGTGCAATTGCTAGTTTAGTGAATTTTTTTGGGTTCTCCAACCCCTTAATCTTTTCTTCTTCAAATACAATTTTCCGTATGTTTGGAACACCATTGTTCTTATGGTGAATGTCAATGACACCTCTTTCTTGTCTTTGTTTTTTGATCTCTCTCCATAGTCTACTTATTGTCTTCCTAGAGAAATTGTGTTGATTGAGTACCCAGCTCATTAATTATCCCGTGACTTGGCTTGCCATCTGAAAGGAGAGGCTAAGACCTCACTCAAGGATCAAAATGTGAAGTTTAAATGAGTGTTTATGTTGTGTCAAAGATTAGGAACAAAATAATAATGCAAGTAATGATAAATGGCTAAAATAAATTAAATAATCAACACAAGGATTTAAGGTGGTTCACCAATGTGGCTACATCCACCATCTAGCCTAGGATTATATTAATGTGTTCAATAGGAGAAATACAAAACTTGAGGAATTACAAATGAAGGTTATGTGTAATGGAAGAGAGGAGCTAATGGGGTAGAAAATAAGTAAGAATGGTAGCTCTAATTAATGAGAGACTTGGGAACTCCTTTAGTCCTTTATGGGCTCCTAATACTAATATATATATATATAGCAAGGATAAGTATATCAAAATAAAAGGGGGACAACAATTAGTGGGGCAGCAGCTAAGACTCACAAACAAAGCCCAAACACCACGTCAGAAACATGGCAGCTGCTTCCAGTATAGGCGCTCGACCTACAGCTCTCCCGAGTGGGCTGGTCGAGCCACGTTTATGGGCTGCTGTGTGGCCTTTCTCTTGAGTTGCCATGTGTCTTTGGTCCCCGTTTGTCCTTGCTCTTTGTACTACTACTGAAATTTGGTTCCTTGGAGCTCAAGGACTTGCACCCAACAAGTATTCATACCCAAGTTTCCACTACCACTTAGTACTATTGTACTAATGGTACTTGAAGATACTCAAACACCCAATCAAAAGTATTGTACTTGTCCTCTTCTTACTTACACTAATATACTAGATTAATTAGCTTAATCTTGTTATGATTACTTGGTAATACAAGTCACCAATAATCCTAACAATCTCCACCTTGACTTGTGTTTACCAAGTCACAAAGATCACCTTCAAGAATCAATCCAAGAACACCCAAAAACATCTCTAGCTAGCAACATACTCAAAATAAATATGTGTACAAACATAAATAAAAAAACATGTACTACAAAATGCTCTTCTAAGAGCTTACATCAAAAGAGTATGTAAACACCAACCAAATCCATAAAACCAATGAACTTGTTGGAAAATGTTGGAATTACATTCTTATATCACCATGAGAAGTATCATCATCATCATTGAGCTTGGTCGAGGTAGTAGCATCTTGAACCGAACTAATTAAGGTTGTGCCAAGTAGCTTGTACAAGCCATCTTCATCAATGGACCCTTTCAAGAACACTTTATGGCCCTTAACAACCTTCATAACTCCACCTTGACCAATGCATGCAAAACCTTCTCTATCAAAAGCACCAAGGGAAATTAAGTGACTATTCATATTTGGAACATGAAGGACTCCGGATAACGTTCTTACAACACCATCAAACATGATGACTCTAACATCCTCGATACCAACTATCGAACAATTGGCCTCATCGCCCATAGTGACACTTCTTCCTTCAACCTTTTGATAAGTTGAGAAGAAGCTAGAGTTAGAAGTCATATGGCTAGAACAACCCGAATCCAAAACCCAAGAGTCACCACCCTTGTACTCACTTGTGACAATAAGAGCACCAACATCATATTCACCTTCAACAAAACTAGCCTCGGCGGAGCTAGCTCCTTTGGACTTGCAATCATCGGATTGTTTGGATTTTAACTTCCAACAATCTCTTCTAAGATGGCCCTTCTTTCTACAATAATTGCAAGTCATGCCTCTTTTGTTCCTACTTGACTCCGTAGCAAACAAAGCATCATTATTAGACTCACTAGAAACCTTTTGTGCAAATTGGGAGTCCATAAGGTCTTTTTGTGTCAAAGCCTTCCTAACATCCTCACTACACAAAGTGTCTCTACCATAAAGTAAAGTCTCTCTAAAGTGCTTAAAAGAAGGAGGTAGAAAACATAATAAGAGAATGGCCAAGTCTTCATCATCAAATGAAACATCAATGTTTTGTAAATCCAAAACAATAGAGTAGAACTCATCAAGATGAGGTTTCATAGGCTTACCTTCTTGCAAATGGAGATCATACAACCTACTCTTCAAGAGTAATCGGTTGGTAACACTCTTGGCCATATAGAGTGATTCCAACTTCTCCCAAATCCCCTTTGATGTTACCTCCTTTACAACTTCCCTCAAAACTTCATTGGAGCGGGCAAAGTTGTATGGCGGATAAAGCTTTAGCATCCATCTCTTCCCACTTAGCCTCATTAAGACCAATGGGCTTCCTCTCATCACCTTCAAGTGCCTTATGAACACCATTTTGAACAAGATAGCCTTCATCTTAACTTGCCATAAACTGAAATTTTGGTTCCTATCAAATTTCTCAATGTCTAACTTCATTGTTGACATCTTGGCTTCAAATGACCACCACTAACACTTCAAATAACCCCAAATAAACCCTTGGCTCTGATACCAATTGAAAGGAGAGGCTAAGACCTCACTCAAGGATCAAAATGTGAAGTTTAAATGAGTGTTTATGTTGTGTCAAAGATTAGGAACAAAGTAATAATGCAAGTAATGATAAATGGCTAAAATAAAGTAAATAATCAACACAAGGATTTAAGGTGGTTCACCAATGTGGCTACATCCACCATCTAGCCTAGGATTATATTAATGTGTTCAATTAGGGAAATACAAAACTTGAGGAATTACAAATGAAGGTTATGTGTAATGGAAGAGAGGAGCTAATGGGGTAGAAAATAAGTAAGAATGGTAGCTCTAATTAATGACAGACTTGGGCACTCCTTTATGGGCTCCTAATACTAATATATATATAGCAAGGATAAGTATATCAAAATAAAAGGGGGACAACAATTAGTGGGGCAGCAGCTAAGACTCACAAGCAAAGCCCAAACACCACGTCAGAAACATGGTAGCTGCTCCAAGTATAGGCGCTCGACCTACAGCTCTCCCGAGTGGGCTGGTCGAGCCACGTTTATGGGCTGCTGTGTGGCCTTTCTCTTGAGTTGCCATGTGTCTTTGGTCCCCATTTGTCCTTGCTCTTTGTACTACTACTGAAATTTGGTTCCTTGGAGCTCAAGGACTTGCACCCAACAAGTATTCATACCCAAGTTTCCACTACCACTTAGTATTATTACACTAATGGTACTTGAAGATACTCAAACACCCAATCAAAAGTATTGTACTTGTCCTCTTCTTACTTACACTAACATACTAGATTAATTAGCTTAATCTTGTTATGATTACTTGGTAATACACGTCACCAATAATCCTAACACCATCTTTGGGTTTGTTGGATAGTAATAGTTGTTGGATAATTTGTGTTTTTGCTGCATTATCTAACATGTTATTTTGAGCCATTTATGATGGAGTTTTGGGTTGTTGTGTTGATGAGGGAATCATTTGTGGTTTCTTGTGTTAATGGTGGCGGAGTTTCTTTTTTAAAAAGAAATTTCAGAAACATGTTGGGTTATGTTTCACTTTTGGCGCCCTACCAAAAACGATGATGCAATTTTACACTTGATTTTCACTTTAGCTCCCCACCAAAAAATTAGAACAGTTGTGGGGTTCCATTTTTGTTTTTTATTTGCGGACATATTCAAGATCGACACAATTTCAGAAAAGGTGAAGATGGTATTGAAGAAAAATTAAAATATGGCTCATACAAACTTTTTATACTGTTTATTTTTCAATTTATGGTGTTTGCCAAGCTATATATAATTTTTTCTAAGTCTTTGAATTTTTGGGTTAATGTAAGTTGTCTACTTTATCCAATGAAGGTAATTGGAGATATTTTTTTTAATGACTGTAATTGGACAACTGCCTGATTTTCAGTTTTCAAATTTCAATTATCTTTCTACAACAAATTGAATTTTCCCTTCATAGGAAAGTGTGATAAGCTTTTCGGGGAAACAAAATCCCAATTGTGAGAAAAGGGAGGGAGGGAACGATTATAATTAATCTTTCTCATTAACGATTTCATAATGTTGACATTGTAGTGGTCCCTCCTCCCTCTTTGATTTTGGTACAAAATCCAAATGTCCCTTAATCTATGAATTGGAGGGAGTAATACTCAAATTACAAATTTAACTTTTACTCATTTCAAACTTAAATTTTATTACTTTGAATAACACTTTACATCATTAAATTAACAATAAAAAGCTTAAAGAAACAAAATGAGATGGATCATGAATAGCGATTTCAAAATAGGCGGGTGGATACGCTATGCCCTCCCCCATACCCACCACCTATCCACCACCCATGGCGGGTAAACTTTTCACACCAACGTTGCCCACCATTCATGGGCATACCTACCTTATACTCGTCTCATATTCACTCCAAGTCTTCATTTTATACTTCATAAATCCTTAAAATTTAATCATACATCTAATTTTGTTAAATCCATAGAATGTAATAAAATAAAATTAATATCCTTAATTTTTGTAAATACTTTTTGATAAATAATACTCCCTCCGTTCCTTAAAGAAGTTTTCACTTTCCATTTTAGGATGTTCCAATTGTTCCCATAAGGAATCTTTCCATTTATAACACAAATTTTGGACAAAAATAACCTCAACCATCCTAATTTTAATATTTTAATATTAATTATGGGCCCACATATCTTCCACTAACTCCATTTTAACATTTTTATATTCTTTATGGTCTTTACATGTTTCCCACTAACTTCATAAAAACATTTTTTTAATTAGTTGTGGTCCCCATATTTTTTCCACTAACTTTTTTTAAATACTTTTTAAATATTTGTGGTCCCCACTTTTCTTCCATCAAATTTATTATTCAATAAAATATTATCTCCACTATCTAAAAGATTCCACTTTTCTTAATTCCCGTGAACATTCCCTATGGGAACATCAATAGGGAACGGAGGGAGTACAAAATTGATACTATTTATTTTATTCTGAATCTATAAGTTAAAATATATTCATGTGGGATACTATTTTATTAGTCTCAACGCGAAAATTATCAATTTCAAATTTTATAAAATTTTTAATCATACACAATTAAGATACTAAAGGTAAAATTATTATATCATGATGTGTGAAAAAGACAAATTAGTACATTGTAGATATAGAGTGAGTGGCTATAGGGCGAGTGAGTATGGGGCTAGACGGTTTGGTATGGGGCGGGTAAGACCACATACGCACCACCTACCCACTACTCATGGTGGGTAGGACTTTTCATACACATATCAACCCACTCCACAAAAATCATACCCATACATACCGTAACTAGGGCAGATGAAATAAGAGAGAGGGAATGGAGAACTTGTTACGTTGGTGGTGTCCTCGAGACATGGCACATATATTGGTGAGCTTGACTTTGTGTAGGCACGCAAGTAGCCTCACTATTGTGGCTATTGCACAGGGGAGGGGCTGACTACAATGGATATATGTGGTTGGGTTTTGATGTTGAAGGTGATTAGTGGTGTGGTTATTGGTGCAATTGATGGGGAATGGTGGTACGCCACTGGTGTACACAACTATAGGGAGAACTTGAGAAGAAGAGGAAAAGGATGAGGGGTTAGGGCTTCCTTATTTCTTTGATTTTTTTTATTTTTTCTTTAGTGTTCTACTTGCTTTTCTTCTCCAATTCGTCAATATTAAAACATCCACTAACAATAAGTATTTAGTTTACAAGTCCATTCATTATCCAAAAGGCCCAATTAATCAATTGTGTAAGCACTTACATATAATAACATAATTGATCTATACTAATTCAAAATATTTTATTTATCTATAATATCCCCAAAAATCATTATTATGAATAAATAATAACATCATAAAATGGTGGGGTGTTACACTTTTTGTTAGAGTTTTTAGCTTTTCAAAAATCAAAAAAACTCTTGAATTGACTTTTAGCTAGCTAAAAAGCTTATTTTTAAGCAGCAAAAATAATCAACTCTTTTTGGTAGTCAAACAAATTAACTAACATGCGACAACCAATACAATTTATTAAACAATTTAATTGTATTACATATTAATAATGTTAATAATATTTGAATATATGATTTCGAATTTGGACTTATATATTTCTTTGTTTGGATCTGCTTTTAACTTTTTTTTAATGGTAAAAAATATTTAGAAAAGTTTAAATATATCATATATAAAATTAATCAAGACAAATATGGATTTTGAATATCATCAAGAAGTGGGTGGAAAAAAATAGGGTATCTAATGTGAACCTTAGTGGGGTGAGGGCCAAAACCTTTAGAATGATAACGTGACATATTGACATTTGCTATTCTTATCTATATATTCCTTATACATGCTTTTATTCAACTTTCCATAAACTTTATGTAAAATGGTATCTTTTACCACCATCTTTCTAAGCCACATCATTTTCAAGTAAGACTATTACTTTGATATTTTATATTTCTAATGTCTAGGCATCTAAAAACCTCCTAAAGTCAAACTTTTAATATACATAGTTATGTTGTCAATATTTTGAGAAAAGTTTATATGCTTTGCTTAATTATTTCCTATCTATCATATTAAGCTTTGTAACGTTTCTTTTTTAGTATGTTCTATAGGTTTTGTTATGTCTATATTTTTAATCATAACTCACACTCTTTAATTCTTTTTCACATGTTTGATTTTATTTTTACTTCGTTCACACATTAATCTTATTTCTCCATACAAAAATATTTTTTAACCTCCTTTTCACTTTTTCAAAGTTTGAACGTACAAGTAATATTTTATGGGGAGGGATGATCAGAGGGAAGATGAGAGGGATAACCGTGCCTTTAGTTTCTCTAAACAAAACTGTTTTTCAGTTTTTTTATTATATTTAAAATTTCTGAATTTTTTTTAAAAAACCGTGATATTACATACACTCCTCCTTAAAACAAAAAGCTAAAACACAATACACTGAAATACTAAAACAACTCTGCACGGTATGATAAACTTACATAACCCCCTATTTTAAAAAGTTTCGTCCTCGAAACTGAACGTACCTATTCGAAAAGTTTGGGGTATCACTTTCTCATGTCAACTTCGGTTTCCCATGTTGCTTATTCGGTTTGTTGGTTCGTCCATAATATCTTGACCAACTTAATTTTCTTGTTTCGAGTACACTTGTTTTGGTATCAAGGATTTTTACTGGTTTTTCTTCAAAGGTAAGGATTTCATCAAGTTCAATGGTTTCAGGTTGTATGATATGGGAAGGGTCATAGACATATTTTCGGAGTTGGGATACATGGAAGGCATTGTGGACATTGGCTAGGTCCATAGGTAAGGCAATCTATAGGCTACTTCTCCAATTCGTTCCAAAACTTCATAAGGACCTATAAAACGAGGACTTAATTTACCCTTCCTACCAAATCTCATGACACACTTGGTTGGTGACACTTTAAGCAAAACTTTTTCACCAACTCCAAACTCTAATGCTCTCCTCCTTTTGTCTGCATATGACTTCTGACGATTTTGTGCGCCCCTCATACGTTCATGAATCATCTTTACCTTCCTTGTAGTCTCTTCAATCATTTCTGGTCCTAATCCCATCGACTCATTAGCATTATTCCAACATATAAAACTTATACACTTTCTCCCACATAGAGCTTCGAAAGGTGCCATCCCTATGCTAGAATGATAACTATTATTGTAAGAAAACTCTACATACATCAGATTATCCTCCTAAGATCCACCAAAATCCATAACACATGCTCTCAACAAATCCTCAAAGTGTGAATCATTCTCTCTGTTTGACCATCTGTTGTTGGATGAAATGCAGTACTGAACTTTAGTATCGTGCCAACTGCTTCTTGTAACATCTTCCAAAATTTGGATAGAAATCTCAAATCTCTATCCGATACAATGTCCTTAGGCACACCATGCAATGTCACTACCTCCTGTAAATCAAAGAGAAAGAAACAATGCTGAAATTGTCAAATATAAGCGTTATAATGCAATTCAATAAGTAAAATGCCTACTCTAATACTTCAATAATAAAATGATGAAATTTCAAAATCCAAGCATTATAATGCCAATTCCAATAACTAAAATGCCTACTATAATACTGAAAATAATACAATGATAAAATTGTTGAATCCAAGACTTATAAAGCCAGTTCCCAAAAATAAAATGCGTGTTCTAATTCATAACGTAATTATACTACTTGATTTGTTACTAAAAAAAAATAAGTGAAACAAAAATAAAATACTCACACTATGTTTGGCTTGCTCTCTTACTTCATCACTAGGAAAATCATTCAATGGAAGGATTAAGAACTCCCCTTGCAATGTATCATCAAATTTATTGTCTTGATTTTTCTTTTGAGCCACCCACAACCTCTTCATCCCTTAAGCACTAATCCTTGAAGATATAACTAATAGGTAAACCATTAAAATCAGCTAGAGAATTAGCAAAACCAACTTCTTTCTCCATTCATAACCTTCTCGAAACATCTTCATCAATCAAATGCTTTACAAGAGGAAGGATTTTGGAATGCAATCAATAATATGAACACATACCCATTTACTATTTCACTCCCTCTTTGCACCTTGTCTACCGAATTGCACAATAAATTAAACACAAAAGAGCGCAAATCATACATTAGAATAATAGTCACATGTTCAACAAATGTTAGAAGAGTCTTCCTCACCTTAAAATCATAAAGAGGCCTTAACAGAATAGCAGTAACATAAACTGCAAACAATTTCATAAAACCCTCCGAATATCTTGGAAACAAATTTACCAAATGTTTGACAGTTGTTTCACCTTTACGATTCTTTCACTCATTCACAATACCATAATCAGCAATTTTATGTAGTTTGGTTGATTTTGAAGGGTTAAGAAGAAGTCCTAAAATGTCCTTAACGTCATCAAAAGTAAACATAATTTGAACCATTCGTAATTTGTTGAGTCCTAGAATTTGGGTCAAACTGTAGCACCAAGAAAGGAATAATTCCAAATGGAAGTTTGGTTAATCTCAACTCAACAAGCCCTCAATCCCAATCTGTTTCACAGATTCTATTTGCATTTCAGTCAATACCAATTTTCTCTTGTCATCCTTCAAAAACCATTGAGGCTTGCAATTCGTAAAAATAGATTTATTGACACTAGAATATATCATAAAACAACACAGAACATTTTAAAATAACAGTAATTCCAAGGCTTAAAAAGCTTGATACATCACATAAAAACCATAATATATCCAAGGCTTAAAAAGGTTGATACATCACATAAAACACTAATCCTAGAGCTTAATCGCCTAATCCAACAATCTAGACTTGATCCTCCGCCAGCAGTCTACACTCATGCCCATCAGTAGACATTGCCCAACAGTACACATTGTAGAAACGTATAGAGACGATGAAGTGTAACAAGAGGGGGGGTGAATTGTTACTTGTTCCCGTTAGAGTATTTTCGCCCTTTTCTTGCGGAATTTTGAATAAAGAAAATACTCAAAACAAAATAAAAGAAAACTTAAAGAAACACAAAGAATTTAACGTGGGAATAAGAACCACGACCCACTAGGGATTTCTCTTCTCTATTATTTTATGTAATTCAATTCTCTATTACACAAAATATTTCTCCTTCTCCTTCTCTTCTTCTCTCGGTTTCTTTCTTGTTCCCTTTCTCTATTCTCCTTCTCTTTCTCTCTTATCTTTCTCACTTCCCCCTTAGACTTACCCAAGTCTAATTACAAATTCTCTCAAAAACCCATACAAGATAAATTCTCTAAATTGGATGAACAACACAAGAATAGCACAAGGAAATATTTTGGAATTAATTTTCGATTAAGAACAATCAATATTTTCCTTTTCTTGAATTTTGAATCTCACGAAATTTGGGCACAATAATTTTCGGAAATTGTTTTTCTCTCAATGTTGATCGCCAAAATCATTGTGCCGGTTAGAAAAATGAATTTATATTCTTTGTAGATCAAGTTATGCCATTAACCCATGATCTATAGATGAGGGATTAGTGGGCATTGACCGTGAGAAGGAAAATAACTTCCTTGGAGGTTACTCCAAGTCTAGATTTGACTCTAGCTAAAAATAGTTATTTTTAGGAGACTTTTTAAGAGTTAGTTATTTTAATTCTTTGATTTATCCCTTGTGCTTCCTAAGTTGTTAACCGTACAACAAAACTAAAATATAGAAAAATAAATTCAAGACTTTTTCTAAATTAATTTTGTTGACTTCTCCTCTGACCTGATTCTGAAGGAACACCGTACTGTCTCTGTCTGCAACTTCATCAGTTTAACAATATCTGGAACAGTAGAAGTGAAATCTACTCTTGACTTCCTCATTGACCTTCTCTACTGACTTTGACCTTGTTGACTTTGACTTTGACTTGTACGATTGCTATTGACCAGTCCTTAGGTACCATCGACGATTATGATAATCGGATATATTACCTACAAACAATCTCTAAAATACTTTGTTTGTTTATAATTTGTTAAGTCATCATCAAAACTCAAATGGGCCAACAAATTCCCCCTTTTTGATGATGACAAACTTATAAACAAACTTTGTTAAAAGAAAGAGTAAAACTAATAGCTTTGAACTAGAGATGGTCATGGGGCGGGTCTGGAGCGGGTCCAACTAGACCCGGACCCGGACCCGTTTAATTTTTTGAGATCCATACCCGGATCCGAACCCTAAGGGTCCAAAATTTTCAGACCCAGACTCGGACCCTCCGAATCTGATGGGTCTAGGGTCCTTAATGGGTCCTTAGTGGGTCTAAAATAAGTCTCTTTGATTTGTCAAATTTGAAACATTTGTAAGTCATTGTATTTTTCGTATTTTTGTAAGAGAGTTATTGTCGTATTTAATTTACAAATATTTAATACTAATTTAACATCTAAACACGCATAACGTCACCAATATACGCTTAAATTTTATTATAAACACTAGCTTGAGTCCATGAAATAAGGGTAATTGGGTTAACACTTAGCAATTAGCATATACATTAATCATATATATTATGATTATATGAATAGAAAATAAGTGTTGAGGGCATAATTCATACATAGAAGACAAATAAAAATAGACAATTTAATATTTATAAGGGTCCAAGGGGCGGGTCTAGGGTCCGGATATTGGACCCGGACCCGGACCCGCCAAATATTTTTTAGATCCAGATCCGACCCGGATCCGATGGGTCTCAAAAAATAAGACCCAGACCCTTAAAAAAGGGGCGGGTCTGGGGCGGGTCCAACAGGGTCCTGGACCCGTGACCATCCCTACTTTGAACATGTTAGAGATTAATCACAAGTTCAAACATATTTATTAAATTAAATCGTTACAAGCAATTTACCAAATTCTAAAGTAAGCATATTACTCTAAAATATTTTTGGCGAAAATCATGTGATTAAACATGACTTCAAATTTTTCAATTTTAAAATAACACGTGAAACAAAACATAAACATAAATACCAAAAGCGTATAAACCAAGAAACTTAAAGACATAAAATTAAAAAATTAAGAAGCACAACAAACTAAGTAATTCTAATTAAGTAATTCAAGAAAATTATGAGTTGTATGAATCAAAGATAAACAAAGTGATATTCAATAAATCATGTCAAACAACAATTAACCAAATGATCCATATAAACCAAACATAATCAAAACAGTAAGTCAACATACTCTTGTTTGCTACTCTTCCCCCTTAAGTATATCAACTACTCTTCCCCCTTAAGTATATCAAACAGTAAGTTAACAAACTAAGCATTATAAAGTAAACTAAGAACATTCAAAACATTGTATAGATTAGAACACAAAACAGAGAAACAATTATCAAGATCAAGCAAAAACATAAGCATTCACAAGCATTCATTTAAGTTTGTTTGCTACTCTTCCCCCTTTTGGCATCAATCAAAAAGTAGGGATATGAATCAAATCACAGCTCTAAGGCAAGCGTTAGATAAATTAAGATAGTAAGCAGCAAACTAAGTAAATAGATGTCCAAGCATAAATCAAGAAAGCATGCAAGCAAACATATTAGACCATGGGATAATAGGGAAGAATAATATGAAGGATTAAAGAAGGTGGTTAGTAGCATAAGCATAAAAAGTAAACTGTTTCGTACCCCAGCTGGTACATTTAACAAAAACAACAAAACAAAAAAAATTGTTTAGGATTACAAACGTTGTGGCCAACAAAACATTAAATTTTTAATTGAAAATAGAAGCAGGAGGGATCAGGCAGCAGTCTCCTCATCAACATATTCAGTTTGCACCTCCACTGTGTCGAGCTTTGCACCAAGACGTGTTTCCATGTCGGTGAGTTGCTCAGCAATGGTGGATAGAGAGGCACGAACTTCACTTTGGAAAGCACATAATTGAGACTGCATATCAAGTAATGTAGAATGGACATGAGCAAGAGTAATTGGAGGAGGAGGGATAGTAGTGGCATCATCAAAACCAGTGGGTAAGGGTGATGGTGGTGATGTAAATGGTGGTTGAGTAGTTGCTATTGGTGATGGTGGTATAGGTGAACTTGGCTTTGGTGATGGTGGGGTTGGAGAGGCAATATCATCATTAAGGCACGAAGAATTTTTGAATGATTTCCTAATATTCTTGAGAGACACATTGAAGTCCTCATCCTCAGAACTGGATTGTTCATCCACTAATTCCTCTTTTTCTTCTTCCCCAACTTGTTCCCCCTTACTAACAGCTTCCCCCTGAGTCACTGTTTCCCCTTGTTCCTGTTCTGTTTCTGCCTCAGTGGTGGCAGTGGGAATAGTGTCCTGCTCTACATTCTCTACATTCTCCTTAAGTTTCACCTTCCTCTTATTCCTCATCAGAACTCACATACTCAACATCTTCTTCAACATCCTCTAGAATTCCATTTTCCTTTAATGTAAGATGCAAGTTATTAAGACACTTAGCACCTATTTTGTTATTAGCACTCATTGGAAATTCTAGGCCTTCAAGAGGCACACCAAACTTCTTAAAGATACACATTAACAAACCTCCTTAGCACAGTCAGGATCTACTACCTTGGCCTTCTTTGCGGGTTTTGAAGATGAGCTTCCTTTTGTGGTAGAAAAGGTCCTTTTCGTGCCGACATGCATGGGTTTTGTTGTTTTCGGTTTAGATGAAGTCTTGGGAGATTTCATGGTGATGATGAGATGAATTGATGAAGGTTGAAGGAGGAAAATGGGTTTGACGGTTTTGCTAGGAGTAGTACAAGTAATGGGTTTATGAATGATGGATGTGACATGAGGAGTGGGTTATAAAGGGTTGAATGGACGGTTATGAAAAAGGTTTGTACTACTTCCATAATGGCGGTTTTAGGAGGTGTAAGGGTGGTTATTTATTAAGCTTAGTTCGTTGAATATGTCGATTAAGATAACTACTTTCCGAAACACCTCGATGATCCGTCTTCCATTTTATAAAATAATGTTGGCTCACCGAAATAAATTAAAATAAAGAAAATGCTGGAATTTGTGGAAAATAAAATATTTTTGTGATTTTTCGAAAAGAGTTTATAATTTGTGGGTAATAAAATAATAATATATAATATAAAATAAGTTATGCTACTTGGTCTAATTAGTTCAAACATGCAAGCAATCAAGATAAAGTTTAAGACATAAATTTAAATAGAAACATACCCAAATCTCGCAATGATTGAATGAACAATCTTGGTTGTTGTGGTTGATTGAACCCTTCCAATTTTTCAAGATGTTTTGAGGAGGAATACTAGCAATTAAACGTTAGTGAAGCTTGATCATACCTAGCTCCAACCTCATCTTTTCAAATTGTTCCCTTGGAAGCGGTTTGGTCATTATATCTGCAACTTGTTCACTAGTATTGACATGTTTAACAACAATATTTTTATGCTCTACGTTATCCTTAAGGAAATGATGTCTAATATGAATATGTTTAACTCTAGAATGATGCACCGGATCTTTAGAAATACAAATAGCACTAGTATTATCACAATAAATAGGAACACATTCAAATTTAATACCAAAATCTCTTAGCTGTTGTTTAATCCAGAGCATTTGGGAACAGCAGGCTGCTGCTGCTACGTATTCAGCTTCTGCAGTGGATAAAGCTACTGTGTTCTGTTTCTTGGAACTCCATGATACCAAACAAGATCCAAGAAACTGTACCATTCCTGAAGTGCTTTTTCTATTCACAAGATCACCTGCGTAATCTGCATCACTATACCCTTTCAAGTCATAGACATCACTTTTAGGATAAAATAAGGATAAGTCATCTGTTCCCTTTAGATATCTAAGAATTCTTTTTACTGCCGTATGATGTGATTCTTTAGGATTTGATTGAAATCTAGCACACAAGCCAACACTAAAGGATATATCGGGTCTACTAGCTGTTAGATATAGTAGTGATCCTATCATGCCTCTATACATCGTTTGGTCAACATTAATTCCGTTAGAGTCTTCATCTAACCTAATGTTAGTGGCCATGGGTGTATGGTTTGTCTTAGCACTATCTAGTCCATATTTCTTTAGAAGTTCTTTTATATATTTTTGTTGATGAATAAAGATACCGTTAGCAGTTTGTTTAATTTGCAAACCAAGGAAGAAATTTAATTCTCCCATCATACTCATTTCAAACTCATTACTCATTAGGTCAGCAAATTCCTTACATAACGATTCATTTGTAGCACCAAAAATAATATCATCAACATATATTTGAACAACTAATATATTCGAACCTTTATTCTTAAAGAATAAGGTTTTATCAATTTTACCACGTATGAACTTATTTTCAATCAAAAACTTAGATAATCTCTCGTACCATTGTCTAGGTGCCTGTTTTAGCCCATAAAGAGCTTTATCAAGCTTGTAGACGTGATCCGGAGAAATTGAGTTTTCAAAGCCGGGTGGTTGTTCCACATATACATCTTCTTCTAGAAACCCATTTAAGAATGCACATTTTACGTCCATTTGATATAATTTAAAGTTCATGAAAGCAGCAAATGAAATAAGAATTCTAATAGCTTCTAATCTAGCTACGGGAGCAAAAGTTTCAGTATAGTCAATACCTTCCTGTTGATTATAACCTTTTACCACCAACCTTGCTTTGTTTCTAACGATTATGCCGTGTTCATCCAGCTTGTTCCTGAATACCCATTTAAGTCCAATAATCTTCTTGTTCTTTGGTTTTGCTTCTAAGTGCCACACTTTATTTCTTTCAAACTCGTTTAATTCATCTTGCATAGCTACCACCCAATCCGAATCTTGCAAAGCTTCTACATGATTCTTGGGTTCCATTGTTGATAGAAAAGCAAAGTGTGCACAAAAGTTTCTCATTTGTCCCCTTGTTTGTATGCCTTTGTTCATGTCGCTTATGATCAATTCTAGTGGATGTGACTTATGATGTTTCCACGGTCTTGGAACAAAGTCTCTTGTGGAGACAGATGTGGAAGCTGGTTCACTGACTTGATTCTGATTTGGTTCAACTTCAATTCTTTCTTCTTGTGCTTCTGTTTGAATTTCTGGATTAGGAACAGCAGGCTGTTCCTGATCTGCTTGTGGTTCCTGTTCTTGATTTTGTTCAACATTCTGACCTTGTTGCTGTTCTACTGGATCTTGCTCCTTGTGTATATTTTCATCATCTTCCAGATCCGCAAGACCTATCTTAAAATCACTTGTTTCTTGTTCACTTGTCATAAAGTTAGTCTCATCAAATATTATGTGAACAGATTCTTCAACACACATTGTTTTCTTATTGTAAACTCTATATGCTTTACTATGAGATGAATAGCCAAGAAATACCGCTTCATCACTTCTTTCATCAAATTTACCTAAATTTCGTTTTCCATTAACATGCACAAAACATCGACATCCAAAGACTCGAAAATATGAAATATTAGGTTTAATTCCTTTAAATAATTCGTAGGGGGTCTTAGAAGTGATTGGTCTTATTAAAACTCGGTTTAATATATAACAAGCAGTATTGACGGCTTCGGCCCAAAAATTTCTAGGTAAACCACTAGCAATCAACATAGTTCTAGCCATTTCTTCTAAGGTTCTATTTTTACGTTCAACCACACCATTTTGTTGTGGTGTTCTAGGTGCGGAGAAATTGTGACTTAAACCATGCTCATTACAATAATCCATAAACTTTGAATTTTCAAATTCTTTACCATGATCCGATCTTATGTGGACTAGTTGATTGTTACTAGATTTCTGAATTTTAGTAGCGAATGCAACAAATTCATCAAAAGCCTCATCTTTGCTAGATAAGAATAAAGTCCATATAAATCTACTGTAATCATCAACTATGACAAAAACATATCGCTTACCGCTGCGACTTTGGATTCTCATAGGTCCACAAAGATCCATATGAATTAATTCAAGTGGTCTTGATGTGGTCACGACATTTTTAGTTTTAAAGGATGACCTTGCATGTTTTCCTTTGGCACAAGGATCACATACTTCATTCTTTTGAAATTTTAGGGACGGTAATCCTCTTACTAGGTCTTTAGTACGTAAAGTATTAAGTTATGAAAAACTAGCATGACCTAATCTTTTATGCCAAAGAAGAGGGTCATCTTCTATAACACTCAGACATGTTAAACTGGTTTTAGGAACAGTGTGCAGGTCCACCACGTAGGTGTTCCCTTTTCTAATTCCTTCCAGAATGATGTCACCTGTGTCGTTCCTAGAAATCATGCATTTTTCAGAAGTAAAGTTTACAGAGTTACCTTTGTCACAAAATTGAGAAATACTTAAAAGGTTGTGTTTCAAATTCTCGACCAAAAATACGTTATCTATTGCGTGGGAACTTGACCTTCCTATCTTGCCTTTTGCAATGATTTCACCTTTCATGTTATCGCCAAAGGTCACAGTTCCTCCATCATAGGCTTCTAGTGAGAGAAATTTTGATCTATCACCTGTCATGTGCTTGGAACAGCCACTGTCGAGATACCATGAGCTGTTCCCCCTCACTAGAACCTGCAAAACGAATTTAGTTGTTAGAAGGTGGAACCCAGCCATCCTTGGGTTCCATGTCGATTAAACAAGAATTAAATTTTTTAATCCAAACTCTATCGACATAAATTTGGTTCGTTTTGTTGTGCTGTTCCCTTTTTAAACATTGATGTTTCAGGTGCCCGGTTTTGCCACAAAAGGAACAGACTTTGTTACTTGGGAGATCAACGTAGACCTTTTTCTTTTTATCATTTTTATTATATCCTAGACCTTCGGTTCCTTTAGTTTTAGCATTAAGAATCCATTTGGGAACTTCTTTAATTTTCCCTTTATCTCTTGAATTTAATTCAAGCTTAAGTCGATCGTTTTCTTTTAAGGCGGATTCTAGGTCGGATCTCATTTGAAAGAGTACACATTGAATTTCTTTCTTAGACTCATAATCTACTTCCATCTCAAATTGCTCAAATTGATTCAATTCAATATTTAACATGATGTTTTCTTCTTTAACTTTTTCTAAGGCTTCTTTTAACATCACATTATTATCAAGCAATTCAAAGAATCGATTTTGCACATCGGATCTAAACGAGTTAAGGTAGGATATTTGGTCTTTACATGCTTTAAGGTCTTTTTCAGTTTTGAGAGTGATGGCGGTTTGTTTTTCTAAATTTTCGTGAGATTCTAAAATCATTTTAACTAATCTATGTTTATCCAATTTAAATAAATAATCAGAAAATGGATCAGGAGACAGTACCTCTTTTCCTTTAGATGTATCGTCATGAGTAGCCATGAGACAGAGGTTAGCTACCTCTTCTTCTTCCACGGGGGCTTCGGTTTCGGCTTCACTTTCGGACTCTCCCCATGCAGCTATCATGGCTTTGCGGAAATCGGTTTTGTTGAAATTTCCTTTTGTTGGTTGTCTTCCTGTTTCTCTTGCTTTCCCTTTTGCTTTTTCGTCCTTCCATAGTGGGCATTCATTTATGAAGTGCTCGGTACTTCCACATTTGTGGCATTCATATGTTTTGGATTTTGAAGTTCCTTTTTCTTTGTAGTTTCTTTGATTTTTATACCTGTTGTTCCTGAAGAACTTCTTGAATCTACGTACCAGCATTGCTGCCTCTTCCTCATCAGTTTCTGAATTTTCTTGATCGTCTGTTGTCAGAGCCAGACCTTTGTTCCTGGAACTGTCAGCTGTTCCCAGATGTAATTCATGAGTCATCAGGGAACCAGCCAACTCTTCCAGATTAAACTTTGTAAAATCTTTAGATTCTTGAATGGCTGTGACCTTTGCTCTCCAACGATCATCTTGAGGTAGGCTTCTTAGGATCTTTCGCACTTGTTCATCGGATGGAATAAGCCTTCCAAGGGAGACTAACTCATTTGTGATGTTCGTAAACCTAGTAAACATTTCTTGAATGCTTTCTTTAGGTTCCATTACAAATCTTTCATATTTGGACATGAGTAAGTCAATCTTGGAACGCTTGACTTCGCTTGTTCCTTCATGGGTAACTTCCAGCAGATCCCAAATTTGTTTTGCTGATTTGCAACCCATAATGCGATTGTGTTCATTAGGACCAAGCCCACAATGAAGCAATTTAATAGCAAGAGCGTTCATTTCCATCTTTTGAAAATCTTCTTTCTCATATTCTGTGATTGGTTTGGGAACAGTCTCGTTAATGGAGTTGGTAGTTGTTACCTCAAAATCTCCAACTTCGATGACTCTCCAAACTTGATAATTTTCGGCTTTGATGAAGATCTCCATCCTGTTTTTCCAATAGGTATAGAATTTGCCATCGAACATTGGTGGTCTCTGAGTAGAGTACCCTTCTTCCATACGCTCGTTCATTTTCATCATCTCTAAAGCACCAAGATACGGCTCTCAGGGTTTCCTGATTTAATGAGGAACAGGGCTCTGATACCAATTGTAGAAACGTATAGAGACGATGAAGTATAACAAGAGGGGGGGGTGAATTGTTACTTGTTCCCGTTAGAGTATTTTCGCCCTTTTCTTGCGGAATTTCGAATAAAGAAAATACTCAAAACAAAATAAAAGAAAACTTAAAGAAACACAAAGAATTTAACGTGGGAATAAGAACCACGACCCACTAGGGATTTCTCTTCTCTATTATTTTATGTAATTCAATTCTCTATTACACAAAATATTTCTCCTTCTCCTTCTCTTCTTTTCTCGGTTTCTTTCTTGTTCCTTTTCTCTATTCTCCTTCTCTTTCTCTCTTCTCTTTCTCACTTCCCCCTTAGACTTACCCAAGTCTAATTACAAATTCTCTCAAAAACCCATACAAGATAAATTCTCTAAATTGGATGAACAACACAAGAATAGCACAAGGAAATATTTTGGAATTAATTTTCGATTAAGAACAATCAATATTTTCCTTTTCTTGAATTTTGAATCTCACGAAATTTGGGCACAATAATTTTCGGAAATTGTTTTTCTCTCAATGTTGATCGCCAAAATCATTGTGCCGGTTAGAAAAATGAATTTATATTCTTTGTAGATCAAGTTATGCCAAAAACCCATGATCTATAGATGAGGGATTAGTGGGCATTGACCGTGAGAAGGAAAATAACTTCCTTGGAGGTTACTCCAAGTCTAGATTTGACTCTAGCTAAAAATAGTTATTTTTAGGAGACTTTTTAAGAGTTAGTTATTTTAATTCTTTGATTTATCCCTTGTGCTTCCTAAGTTGTTAACCGTACAACAAAACTAAAATATAGAAAAATAAATTCAAGACTTTTTCTAAATTAATTTTGTTGACTTCTCCTCTGACCGGATTCTGAAGGAACACCGTACTGTCTCTGTCTGCAACTTCATCAGTTTAACAATATCTGGAACAGTAGAAGTGAAATCTACTCTTGACTTCCTCATTGACCTTCTCTACTGACTTTGACCTTGTTGACTTTGACTTTGACTTGTACGATTGCTATTGACCAGTCCTTAGGTACCATCGACGATTATGATAATCGGATATATTACCTACAAACAATCTCTAAAATACTTTGTTTGTTTATAATTTGTTAAGTCATCATCAAAACTCAAATGGGCCAACACACATATAAGTAGACAACAATATATAACACATTCATCAGTACACCAGTATACAACAACTAACTCATACACCAGTATACATATAGCAACAAACTAATATTCAGATTATATCTTTATGCCCAAACGTATAATGTGAATTCAACTATAAATTCAAGTATGAACTACCCATATAGTCATATTCCAGTACATTGCAACCGAATGTTGTTTATAAGTTCATCACCACAAGCTTCAACTTGTTGTATACTAGTGATAAACTAAGCCAAATGGCTAATCACAACTCACATAGTTTCTTGTAATTGCCAGGAACTTTATTTTGTTGTATATTGCTTTTGCTTGTAGTTTTTGAGAGAGTGTTAGCTCTTCAAATCACCCAACATAAGTAGTTGTAACAATGTCAAGACTTTAAGTCATGTGCACTATTATCCAAACAATTGTGTCTACTATCTATGTGAATATTGCTATTCAAATTCAGATTCAACCATTGAGTTTTCGCAGTTCATGCCTATGAATGCTTCTAAAGGTTATTTGGATAATTTATCAATGGCTTCTGGGTAAGGAAGGCATGTAAAGATGTTCCTCATACAACCAAAACACATACAACAGCTAATTCATACAACATTTCATACCAGAATACATATACACTAGTACCATTTAACCCTTACAATAACAAACATATAAAACCTTATTTGAAGGCATATAATTCTAAGCAAACACTTAAAAGGACCTAATCAAGGCATAATAATAATAATACTTGTATACAAATTAACATTTAAATTTTTAAGCATGCAAAGAAATCACAAAAGTATTAGTAATTGATTTGTAATCTAATAATTTTCACAACTTCACCAACATGAATTGATGGTGTAGATCTAGGAGCCATAATTAAAAAACAAAAAACACTGAAAACTTAATCAAGCACTAAAAAACAGATAAAAAATACAGGAGGGAAAATAAATAAATTAGAAAAAATAATTTGAGAAAACTCAATAGTAGGGGTGTTCATCAGCGGGTACCCGGCATTTCGGTTACCCGGAAAGCCGGGTACCTGGTTAGTCGGGTACCTTTTTTAACGGCCCGTGTCCCGGCCCGAATTATTCGTGTAACCGGATTTCGGGTACCCGGATAAGTTGGGTCGGGATACCGGGTACCCGAATTTATTTGTGACTTAATTAATTCTATGCATTTTGCTTGATAATTGACTTTATCGGCATAAGAAATATGAGTTTAAGAGTAATATTAGTATATTATAGGTGGAATTATCCCAATGGTCTTTGTAGGCAGTAATTTCGCTTGATAATATTAGTTTAAGAGAGTAAGACAGTAAGGCAGTAATTTCGCTTGATAATGGAAGTTGCACTGCTATGTAAAGTGTGTTGTTCAATTTGTTTCTTGTTGACATTTGTGCTTTAAAGAACACAATTTTAATAGTAAATTAATTCCCTATCTTCATAAATTTGTTTAATTTTATAATAAATTCCTCAATCATTATAGTTACAAAAATGAAAATGAAAAGGGAAAATACACACAAAAAAAATTCTGTTTTAAAAGAGGGTAATCGGGTACCCGCTAAGATTTATTTCGGCCCATGACTCGACCCGGTTAAAGCGGGTCGGGTACCCGACCCGTAGTTTATAAGTTTTTTTGAAAATTGACCTACTATTTATAGTGCGGGTTGACGGGTTAACGAGTCGGATTTTTTTGAACAGCCCTGTAGTATATAACAGTATGCAATTGCATTGTGTAATACTCCCTCCTATTCTTTAGTTTTGTCCACTTTGGGTTTGGATCGGATTTTAAGAAAAAATGATAGTGGGGTATTTTAAGTGATTATAATAATTGAAAAGGTGGTAGTGGGGTATTTTAAGTGATTATAATAATTGAAAAGGTGATAGTGGGGTATTTTAAGTGATTATAATAATTGAAAAGGTGGTAGGTGGGGTATTATTAAATAATATAAGTTGGGATAGTTGGGGGTATTTAGGTAAAAAGTTTTGCCAAAAATAGAAAGTGGACAAGTGAAGTGACTTTATCAAATAAGGAAAGTGGACAAAACTAATGAATAGGAGGGAGTACAAAATACAGTTGAAAGTGAAAAACAAAATGAAAGTAAAATTAAAGATAGTTTGAGAATATCTTCCAAAAAAAAAAAAAGATAGTTTGAGAATATTATTCAAAAAAAAAAATAGTCTGAGAATACATACAACAATTTCGTGAAAAAAGTGCACAAAAATTGGAAAAAACAAAATCAAACATAAAATGCAATAAAAACAAAGAAAAATGGAGTACAAACCAGTGAGAATCAAAGAGAGAAGAGAGTAGAATTTTGTAAATGGAACAAGGAAGCGTAACCGATCTCACAAGGATTTCAGTGCAATAGTATTCAATGAGAGAAGAGTATTGAAAATGGTGTGAGAAACAACCATGTAAATTAGAAAAATAAGTTGGGTTATGGGCCTTGTTCTTGAAAGCCAAAAACTGAAGCCGCATGTATGCAGCGGTTGCATACAATTGTTTGGGATTTCATTTGAAGCAGGGATTTCTTGTTTGATCTCATTCACTTGTTCCAAATTGTTTGATTATGGTAATTTGTTCTCATGATTTAGCTAATTTCATAGTGTAGTTCAGTTATATTTGGTTTTATAATTGATGAAAATTTCATTTCTTTTTCTTTACAAAAATTGGTGAATTATCTATCGAAAACTATTGGTGATTCTAATTTTCTGCAATGTTATCCTCAAATTCTCATTTTGAAGCACCCTAATAACGAAATAGTCGGATACCATGTTTCTCTTAAGCGTTCAGTCGAACACTTCAATTGCATACCCCATGTTACAAGGTGAAATTAGGACTTTAGTTGCTGGAGCCAAAACTTTCTAAATCAGCATTACAATATGCTATCTAGGTTAGGGGTAAGCAGTTTGGTTATGTTAGCAGCAAAAAGAGAGAATTAAGCTAAAATAATTTATCCCCATATTTACCACCATTTCAATTATATTTTAGAGTGGTTCGTGGGTAACCTTTGCCATAGATTGTGATCATTTTGGGTACTTCAATTGTTATTTCAGTTGATTACTTGATGAACATGTAGAACTAGTTTTTTTTTTTTGTTGGTTTGAAGCTGCCAAAATGGTGCAAGTGGTGACTATATTTGTCGGCAAGTTGGTTAGGCTTACAGAAGTTAATTGTAGATCAAGTGATAATAATTGTTTGTAAAAATCATCTTTGTAGTGCTTTCAAAACAATACTTACTAGAGAAGGTTCTTAGGCACGATTTTATAACATCTTGTGTTTTTTGAGATGATTAATTATTGGCTATTACAGATTATTGTGTGTTTGGTTGGCTATCGGAAAAGTATGTTAAACAAACCCTTAATAAGTAAACTAACAAGGCCTTCCAAAAACTTTGTCATTTTTGCTCTGCCTCTAGGATGCGGCTAGCGTTGGGGTGAAAAGTAATCTATATGTGAATGTGCATTATGCATGTGTCACAATGATGATTGCAGTTCAGTGATGGATGGTTTTGAAAGTAGATTGGAGGAGGTAGCTAAATTCTTTTAACTATAACCTGAATGATCTCCAAGAAGATTTCACTTTTAGTCCATTAAGGTTTTAAGTCAGCTGCTCAGTGTTGGCCGTTAAATGTATTAGTGTGTGTCAAATCTCTGATGTCTTCGTCGTTGTCATGATCATCATTGTACCCAATGTATCCCACTTATAGGTATCTAATCTCTGATGTTTACCTTAAAAATGCTGTCATATAAACTACGGATTTACAAATTTTATTGCGATTTGGGTCACTTATTTCTCCTAGGATTGTTGTTATATCCCTGTTGTTTTTTTAAATTCTTGTTGAAATTCTAGCTATGCTGGAGCTTACTTTTTTCTTGGTCCTTTCTTAATCTTTGAAAATTAACATTTCCATTTGGGTACCTACATCAACTTCTTTTCGGCTCAATTATATTGATTTTTGATGCAAAGACAGTGAGATACTTGGACAAATTCCGTATTTTGTCTTTCTTAGAAAAGCTTGACTGATTGGTCACTACAGTTTTCGTCCTTGTGTTTCTCTTGTCTTTGCTGAATAGCTTTTGTAAATATGGCTACGTTAAAATGTATTTTTCGCAATCACATTGTTTTACTATTTGCAGTATCTAAATCTTAGTAAACTGGAACTTTTGAAGCCTAGCAAACGATGCAAGTTTAACATAACTTCAGAAGATGTTCTCAGGAAGGCAGATTATTTGGTAAGCATATGAATATGATGATCGTCATGTAATCATGTTATTTGTGGTGTCTCTTCGTGCTGAAATCTAAATTCTCAAATAATTAGATAGACAGTGGAGCTGATGGTGGATTTCATATAAGTTATGACGATTTTGCAGAATGTGTGATTCCTTGCTAATTTTTGGCAGATGCTGGAATAATCAGCAAGAGACTCAAAGTAAAATACGTTGGGACAAACCGAGCAATTATCTTGAATTAGAAGAACAAACTAAAAGGACAAAACTGAAGAATTGTAGATTGGCCATAGCACAATATATAATCTTGAAAATGAGAGCGTTTAAATTTTCTAGATTAATACGTATTCCCTAAAGTGATGACCCTTAATGTTCTCACTTTTGCTTTCTCTGATAATGGGATCGTAGGAAAAAAAGAAATATGCATAACCTAGTGACCATAACTGCTATATATGTATAATAACTTGTGACTATTATTTGTTCCATTAAAAAACTCAGTCATAAAACGAGTCTCTACACATTTAAGGCCCACAATCTATGGATACATTTAAGCCCAAACCTTTTTAACTTTAATTATATTACTTTACATAAGGCATAAAAACAGTTTTAATTAATTATAACGACATATAAATATTTACATATAAGCCCAACGTTGGACTTTGGTCCAACAAAATATTGTCCCTGTCTTAGATGAAGTTTTTCTTCTTCTGTAGTCTCTGGAATTAGGATCCTGAACAACAATCCCTTATTATTGTGAAAACTAAAATTAGTGTGAAATCCCAAAGGGAAGTTGTCAAGGAGATCAAGATCGCCCGCCCTTTTTGATTGTTGCCTTTCACTACGATGGGGGATAAAGGGTTGTAGTTGCGAGAATGATGGAAGATTTTGACGAGGATTATTATTTGACTATACAAGTGAAGTTGGTACTGATGAATATCATGAATCTGTTTCGGAGTAGCTGTTCTGCAGTTATAATTTGCGCCATTAACTGTTCTCAAAGTTAGTCGCCGCATGATCACAAATTTAGTAGTGTACACTTTCTTGCATGCTGGGAGCTAGTGGCAGTTTCTCCTCATGAACATGTGATAATAGTACCCAAGACTTACGGCAATTCTTGTAGTACGGGTCTTCTTCCCTTGGCCTATCTGTATCTGGCTTCCAAATAAGCGACGCTCTATACAGTCATATTACGCGTCACTACTCGGCCATCATGGATTGCTTGATTTGTAATTGTTGGTCTACTGAGCTCTTTGTACAAGACTTGTTTACATCTTCTGCTAATGAAGATTAAGAGCAAACTTGTTTACAATGTGACATGGTCGCGTAATTGTAAAATGAACAAGTTACACTAATTCTCTCGTTCCCAACTTCTGCTGCCTATTGGTATGGTTTTCATATATCTATGTTCATTCGTTGTGCAATAATGCTTCGTTTATAAACGCTAATCAATGGTATCAAATCTTGGTTAAGATCCACTGGAGCTTCAAACAATTTTTACAGACAATTAAAGATTTATTAGAAAATATTTGTGCTTTATTGTATATTGGTAATTAGTAGTCCATGTTAGTTCCTTGTTTCTTTATTAATTAATTAACAGCAACCCAAGACCATATCTGTGCACGACATATTTGTCAATGTCATACTTTTATATTATTTAGAACTTAAGATATTGATTATATATGAATTCGTGCAGGCCACTATACTACCCTGCCTTTGTCAAACATCTGTTTATTTGTTAGTTGTCATATTATGTTCTTTCTTTCAAGCTTACAGAAAATTATAGTTTTGTTGTATTCTCCTGCCATATCCAAGATTTCATCTTCTGCGCGTTTGGTTTGATTTTAATGGGTCTGCTCTCGTCCCTTTCGCTTTCTGTCCTCCTTGTTCGATCTTTGTTCTCTTACTTTCTTCCATGTCTACAATCGTTTTTCCCATGAAACTTTTCCATGAAGAAAACCACCATCTATGTAATTTCATTGCGGATGGTGTCCGTCTTTTGTTCAACTTTTCTTATTCTCCTTACCTTAAACAAAGTCAGCGGCCTTGGCTCTTCCTCGACTATTGCTGTCAGCTATGGTTCCAACACTGTATGTGGCATACTCGCGGGAAAATCATTCCAGGGCATCCAATGTTTCCAACAGGGTAAAGTATTTTCTGTCCTTCCAAATATCTCCTATGAAGCCATTGCTGGGGGCCGGGATTTCTTCTGTGGTTTGAGTTTTAATGGCACCGACCTCTTCTGCTGGAACACAGGATTTTCTAACTCCAGTTTCCATGGAAAGAGAATTTACCACAGCACCCTTTTCCCATTGGCTGATCTAACAGTTGGAGGTGATCAAGTTTGCGTAGTGCAGGCCCGAACTGGTAAGATCCTTTGCTGGGAAAGAAAAGGAAGATTTTCTTTCCTATCCCCAACATTGCCGCCTGGGGGAGAAACGACTTTTGTTGCAATAACATCAGGGGAAGGGTTTTCCTGTGGAATAGTGAAGGATGAAAGGAATGTTCTTTGTTGGGGTGAAAGTGGGATGGGGGATTTTATTGAAAGGGAGTTTGAAAATCTATCAATGCTGACTTTAGTTGCAGGGAAATCCCATGCATGTGGTATCACAATGTCTGGGTTTCTAATCTGTAAAGGCAACAACAATTCTGGCCAACTCGACGTCCCTTTGGAATTCCCGTTTCACTTTTCTGAGCTTGCACTCGGTGGGACCTACTCCTGTGCTTTACAAAGAAGTAATGGCTCGGTCGTCTGCTGGGGTAATGTCGGAAATACATCTGTGATTGTCTATCCGAAGATTCAGAGGTTTTCATTCGAGTCAATTGTTGCTGGAATTGATTTCACGTGTGGTTTGAAAACCAATGATTTTAGTCTCAATTGTTGGGGTCTTGGCTGGTCCGATGAGTTTAGTACTACACTTCCGTTGCCAAGCATGATTCCTGGTAGATGTGTCCGAGAATCTTGTGAACTTTGTGGCGTGTTTCCAGGTTCAGAATCACTTTGCAGTGGTGATACAATTATATGTAGGCCGTGTGTGATTGATCTTCCACTTTCATCAAGGCCTAGAATGAATCTAGCCCTTGCAGCTGAGCCGGCACCATCTCCAGTAGCAATTTCACCTTCACTTCCTGTTTCATCCGTACCACAAAAAAGAGAAAAAGACCGTCCGTTTTGGGCATATGAGCTATTTGGGCTTGTTGGTATCATATCCGGAATATTGGCCCTTGGTTACTGCATATACCAAAAACGATCATACTTTTCAAAGGAAAAGAAAGTTGAAAATGTTACGAGGGATAAGGAACTTGATTCTATAGGGAGTAGTAATGCTGCTGATTCAGCTTTTATAGCAAGTAATGCTTCAAGTGCACCTCAATCAAGATCATCGTCAATCACTCAGCTTTCTATGACTTTGGCGTCTCAGAGGAGCTGGGATCATTCGTTAAAGCACGTGGAAAAGGCGGAGGTGTTCACTCTGACTGAGCTAGCTGCTGCTACCAAAAATTTCTGTTTAGAAAACAAGATTGGGAGAGGGAGTTTTGGGACCGTGTACAAAGGAAAACTTACTAATGGATGTGAAGTGGCCATCAAGAGGGAAGAAATCTGCACCACCAAGAATAGAGAAAATGCATTTGAGTCGGAGTTGATGTTATTATCTCGCGTTCACCACAAGCATTTGGTGGGTCTTGTCGGGTTTTGTGAAGAAAGGAATGAGAGACTTCTGGTGTACGAGTTTATGAGCAATGGAGCTCTGCATGATCATTTACATAGCAAGAACAATAATGTTAGCCCATTGAATTCATGGAAGATGAGAATCAAGATTGCCTTGGATGCAGCAAGAGGGATCGAGTACCTTCATAACTATGCGGTTCCGCCCATCATTCATCGAGATATCAAAAGTTCAAACATCCTTCTTGATGCAAATTGGGTTGGAAGGGTTTCGGACTTTGGCTTATCATTGAAGGGTCCTGAGAATGAGGAAGGGAGCATGTCTATCAAAGCAGTTGGGACATTAGGGTATATTGATCCTGAATACTATGTTCTTAAGGTTCTAACAACCAAGAGCGATGTGTATGGTTTCGGAGTCGTTTTGTTGGAACTTTTGACGGGCAAGAAGGCCTTGTTTAAGGAAGGTGAAGAACGTGGGCCAACCGGAGTGGTCGAGTATGCAGGTCCGTTCATTGTGGCAGGGGAGGTGTGGAAGGTCTTGGATAAGCGAGTCGATCTGCCAATAATGAATGAGTCTGAGGCCATCGAGCTTTTGGCTTACACCGCTATGATGTGCGTCAACTTGGAAGGGAAAGAAAGGCCAACGATGTCGGATGTAGTTGCCAATTTGGAGAGGGCCTTAGCACAATGTAGTGGCAGCTCTGGTATCTTCTCTCCCAACTTCTATTCTTTTAGTTGAAATAAATTCTTCTCACAACACATATTTCCAACGGTTTTTCTTCGAGGTTATACCACTTTTTTTTGCTTCTGTTTCTTTAATTTTTGTTTAAGAATTTTGTTATAGTGCATTTCTATTCCTAGCTTTTAATACTTAATTAGTGTACATGATAAAGGTATTAATAGAGATTGAATAATATCTAAAAATTTTCTATTGGGCATTTTTGAAGAAAATCTAGTATGAGAACTTCGGTAATCTAACGCCTTTAAGTGTCTCTCATTTAAGGTGGGGTTTGAGACGATCAGATATACGCAACCTTATCCTTGTTAATGATAAAACTAACAAAAGACGTTGCTTCGATTGACCCATTGTGACATAATATTGATCCAAAACTAGTTGACAACAATATTTTATCATCTTAATGAATTTACATTCATCTATACACAGTTAAAGTCTTAAAGATATTGAATGTACGCAAACGCAACCTTATTGTTGCCAAAAAACAGAAATTGACAGCAACTTTGAGGTGGAACTTCTAATTAAACTCTGACAGCATAAAAACTACAAATTTTTTTCTGAGTCAACAGAAGGGGACCAAAACATTAGAGGGAAGCATGAGGTTTGGTTGTTTAAGGGAGGCCAATCATAAAGCTGAATTTCAAAAGGACAAGCTGTCTATGCTTTTTAATACACATCTTTGTCAAAGGCAAAGCTGTAAACTAGGATTATGGAACAGCAATATGTGGCACTGTTTAAGCACTCTTTTAGGCAAATTGTAACAATTTTTTAATTTCTTTTTTTCCTACTCTTTCTCTACATGTTTTCTAAGTGAAAGAGTCGTGCAAACTCAATTACTTACAGCTTTAAAAGATTGGTAGGTGGTATTAAACAGTAGTAATGTGAATAAAAACTAGTGTATTTTAATAGAAAAATTCTCTTGCTATCTTGATGGTCATGCTTATCCAACTTCAATCATCTCATTTTCTTCATAAATTTCGTTCCAATGATATTATCATTAGGAGATGTGGTATTAGGTGGTAATGGAAATTTGTAAACAAAAAAATCATTTGTTATCATAGTTCATTACCATAGGAATGACATGAAACTTTTGAAGAAATGTTACAGTATAAACCTTTCCCATTACCAACATATAGTACTACTAATCAAATGGGTTGTTAATTTCTAAGTTTACTGTTACATAGTCTCTTATTCATCATATTGCCTTGCATGAAGTGCTTATGTTAAGGTGCAAACCGTTGTATCTCAAAAGTGTAATACAAGTTTTATGCTTATACACCAAGTAGACGGAGTAACACTTTTAGAAAAACTTCTTAATGCCTCAGTTTGATATCAATTTTTCGAATAAATTTTAGTCTAAAAAATTTTTGATTTTATGTTAGCTTCTAGTCCTAGTTTAGTTTTCATCTTTGTATGTTTATTTTATAAAGGTTGTGTTAGGTTGTTCATTGAGTTGTAATCTTTGGTATGGAGCTTTGTGTTATCTCTTCAACTTCTTCAATGAATGAAGTTGACATGTAATGCTGCTATAGTGACTTTCATAGGCGTAGAGAGGGAAGTCGTTAGTGTATATGTTGTGCATAACCTTACACTTAACATGATTATGGTGAAATTGAAAATGCTGAATCACTAGACGAACACAAGATTCTCAAACCTATCAAATTTTAGTAGTTAAATAAATTAGTTATATTTATACTTATTTGATTGTTTAAGGGATGATTAAAACTGCGCTCGAGAAGAAATTGTAAGAAATTATTTAAGGGGTGATACCGGTCTTCGGAAATTGTATATACCTTTACATTTCTTGAACTATGTGTTATTATGCAATATTGGTGGCTTTTCTTTTTGATGAAAATACAAGACAGTATAGTATGTGTCCAGATTTTGTGTATTACTGATAAAATTCAAATTATGATTAATCACAAAATCAAGAAAAGGTACAAGAATCACATAAAATATTGAGATCCCAAGACCTGTGCAATGGATCAAATAAGGGCCGGGTTGGGCTTTAGTAGAATCGGGTCGGTCCGAGCTGGGTCGGGCCCATTAAGTCCTATGCGACTTGGCCCTATCCTATATCTCATTTCTTCAAATTTTAGGGACGTACTGGATTCTCCAACCTTATCCACGATTAAAAAAATAATAAACAAGTATTAGCGAAACTTGGCTATCTGACAAAATAAGAAAATATGGTGATTGATGGTGAAGAGAACCAAATTAGTCAAGAACATTGAATAGGACATAGAACCAAATAGTTCATATACAATATGAATATTTTAGCTACCCTACATAATAAGAATGTGCTTCAAACTATTCTTTAAGAAAGTAATTCAGAATATGATTCACAAAACATAGGAATATGATTCAGAACCAAACAAACCAAAAATATGAAGGCCCGTTTAGGACCCATGAAAAGCTTGTTTTTAGTCCGCTCCGTATATTGTAAAAGTTGACCCTTCAAAAGTCCAGCCCACTTAACCCAACCCGTCAAAAGCCCGTCTAATAAAGGGTCGGGCCCAGAGGCCTGTTGGACCCCGGCCCATTGCACACAACCACACCTTAGTAACTCAAGTAAAATTTTTGATACACAAAATGATCTGTGATTTGTGATCACTGATCCCTATCTCATCTAGTACACTACACTAGATCACAGCAAGTTAGCTTCTACAAACTGAAACCTCATCAAAAGCTTTACAAACTTATATCTTTCTCCCTTCTTATTGTACAACGGAACAGCTCGAATGCCGCTCTGAAGCTCTGACACAGGCAAGCAAGTTTGGCCTCCAAAATCATGCCTCCGACTCATGTTATAATCACGAACTTCGATCCTTAACACAGCTAGTTCAGGAACTGTTAATGGGAACTCGAACTCTTCGTTCCATAAGGGGATCCATTGATCTTCTATAGGCACTGTTTTCACCTTCTTTTTATCAGCTGGGACTCCCAGTACTTGAAGCTACAACCAACAAACAAAACACATGTATCAGAACAGTACACACTGAAAATAATTCTGAACTGAAAAATGTTTCAGCAGACCTTAGTGAAGAAATCTGGGGGTGAATATTGGTTGAAATGAGTCTGGTTGAATTCTAAATGCCATCCTTCCCCCATGTATATCGTTACCTGTTCATTACATTCTTTAGAATCGAGATACGAAAACATTTAAGCATCATAGACTGAAACACTTATGGCCTGTTTGGTAGGTGGTAATTAACCGTGGTAATGGAAATGGAAACTAGTGTAATTTTTTTGGTCAAAAATCTCTTGTTTACCTTGGTGGCCATGCTTGTCTGACTTTAATCATCTCATTTTCTTCATAAAATTCATTCTAACGCATTACCATTTGGAGAGGTAGTATTAAGTGTGGTAATGGAAATTTCTAAACAAAAAAACTTGTTCGTGATCAAAGTTTCATCATCAGGGGAATCAAATGAAACCTTTTATGAAATTTTAATTACCACCATTTAGTAACACTAACCAAACAGGTCGTTAGGGGTTTTCGTGTACTAAATTCAAAGGAATAAAGAGTATTTCAGAATGAGCAGCCATGAGATTATTGGATGTTTTTGCTACAAACCTTTAAAGTTTTCTTGACTTGCCGTCTGATGCTAGGGTCGAAAACCTCATTATTCGAATCAATGTTTAAAAGGAAATCCGGTTTTTTAACATAGCCACACCCACCATTTGCTCTGAACATCCCTTGCATAATCCATAGGTATTTTCCATATCCCTTTTCAATGTAAAATTACAGATACGAATGTGAGAGATTGATGATCCTTTCATTAGAAACAGCAGAAAATGGTTTAAATGGAAAATAGAGATGTAAACCTGCATATTTAGTGCAACCATTTGAGCTCCATGAGTCCACCCGATGAAAGGATCGTAATTTGAAGATAGAATTCGCGTACCCTTTGGATATACTCTTAATAGGTTCTTCTGAGTAAATCTGAAGCATAAATAGTTTAAGCCCTTTTCTAAACTTAAATCGAAAATGTGATTTGTGATCATTCTTTGCAAAACATTAGTTCATAAAATCCGTGCATCATGTGTAACCTTGCACATTATAGAACCAAAGACGAATACATAGATGATAAAGGAGTAGATCAAAACGGTATAGTGTAACGAGTTTGTGATTACTAACCGAATGATATCAGTTGAACGAGTCCTAACAACATTTTCGAGCTTCTGCTCTTTTAAACTCAAACGAGCAACTCTCTTCGAGTCTACCTTGAGTAAATTTTCCAAACCACCTCTCCCCTTCACAGCATGAATGCAGATCAAATTCTTATATTCAGGAATTAATGTTTCTTCCTCTTCCTCATCCTCTTCCTCCATACCACTTTGCTGCCAATTCATTCAAGTAAAATATAAACAGAAATTTTTTTATTATGAAAACACCAATAAAAAAAATTAAACAGTAAATAATCCCACATAATGTCAACCTACTGTAAATAACCTCTGCTATTGATTATATCTAAATAGGATCATTTACCAACTACAGCCTCTAAGTTTACACGATTTCAAATAAACAGCCGCAAACTTTGTTTATTACCAACTACAGCCTCCAACCTACAAACATGACATCGAAACAGCCAAAACAACCAAAAAAAGGGTTAAAAAATGGGTTTAAAATGGGGTATTTTGGTTGTCTCGATGTCATATTTGTTAATTGGAGGCTATAGTTGGTAATAAACGAAGTTCGCGGTTGTTTATTTAAAATTGAGTAAACTTAGAGACTGTAATTGGTAAGTGATCCATCTAAATAATCCAATCTTTGTATTTTTTTTTGTTGATAAAGCTCCTTGTCGTAATTTAACCGACTAGTGTAGAAATCCATAACCTAAGAGGAGTAGGGCTAACGTAGAAGCATAAGGTGGAAGAAGTGAGTGTATCGGCTAGCAAATGTGAAAAGGGTGCTATCAGCAAAAACTTTACAAAGATTTAATTATATAGAAATTTAATAAGGATTATTGACAACAGATGGGCAACAAGCGATATGTTTGAAGAAACTTATTCGAAAAACAAAAATGCTCACCGTGATTTGCGATCTGCCTTTATCTCCTAAAGCATGCACTGAACTAACAGTAGATTCTTTCAGCTTTTGTTCATTGGGTTCTTCTTCCTTAAGACTGTCTCGGGATTCTTTTGGTTGTTTAGTTGATATCAGAATCCTTCTTTTCAAAGATTCTGGTGAAGGAAATTCTAAAAAATCCATGCCGGGAAATAGCATATTTCCAAATGTTGTAGTAACCATCTGAATTAGAGGGAAAAACAGTACACAATTTAATAAACAAATCCTTAATTACAATCAATACATTAAACACAAATTCTTATGAGAGACGGTCTCTTTGAAAGACCGCATTAAGAATAATGTAAATAGATATTTAAGATATTGAAAGTCGGCATTAAGGATACGGTTAATAAGCATTAAGGATAATGTAAGTAGGCAATAAGAATCCGATAAGTAGACATTAATCTTTAATGTGCTGAACTAGAGATATGTCTCTCAAGAGAAATGTTGTACATTAAACACTCAATCAACTAAATATCTAACTGGGAAAACTTGCCTGGGCAACTTTAGCCTGAAGAAAAGAGTCTAAATGATCTTCAAATGTAATAATGACAGGGTACTCTGAAGCATAAAACGCGTTTTCCTTGATCGCCTCCAAACACTTTATAAGTTTTACCGGAGGAGTCATTGTCCTGTCAGTTGCAACAACAATTATGTGAGTTCGGGTCGTTGCCTAAGATATGGACACTGATCACCATAAAAGAGTCGAAAAAAATCTAGTTTAGATCAGACTATCAAGAAAAAGTGTGCACTTTTAGACCCTGAAGTTTTCTCTTTAGATTTCAGTTTTAGTTCACTAGCAAGTAGCCCAAGTTCCTACTTCTATGTACAAAGTTAGGTAATTTTCTGCTCGTTAACACACTACTTAATATGTATCGAGTTTTCTGTAAAGGTACGTACCCTCCATGGTAAACTTCGACATCATTCTTTTTGGAGTTGGGCCATAAATCTAGCTCGATCACCCTGACTCCGCTTCTTAAGGCCTTAATGATGGGCACAATGCTGCTTGTGCTGCTGAGCTGATTCCCAGTTAAGTAGGAATTGTGGCCTGTGTACAGGAAATAGTGAGCCAATGGTGCTGTCATGTCATGGTGCACCTGTAATAACACAAGTTTACAAGATGCTTATATTCAGAACAAAACGGAGCGTATGTCGCAGATTTTTGTTAAAGATGACAAGAATCGGTAAACTGAAGAATATCAAAACATACAAGTGAAACAACATCACGTTACATAATGCTATTACGTAGCTCCCTCTTAGATAAGATTTAAGGGGTCGAACATATACAACCTTGAGAGCAAGGAGGGATTCGCTAGAGTAGGCAAATCCCCTTACCTTTTGAATTATCTTTCTCTTATATAAGTTTTGGTCCCTCTGGAAACTATGGTATGGCTTTTCCCCCCACCTAAAGTTATAACTATGATTCGCGTCCTATTCAAATCCTTAAGGATCAACCGTACCTTTGTAACGAACGAGTTGATCCTTGATAGAGTTCATGACAATCAAAACCCGAAAAAACATTAAATATGTAGCTCCATCGAGAGTGAACACAAAAGCATACAACAAAAACAAAAAAACGACGAATTGAAAGACAAAAGTATTACCCCAAGAGGTGCAAGAGGAGGATTAAGATCCCCAAAAAGATATTTAAAGAAATCATCAAGATGAAGACCCTTCCTCTGAAAAACATGAAGATGTTTAAGACTATTGAAAATGTTTTGAGCATGATCATATGTAGCCTTTTCTTCTCCTTGAAAATCTACCAAAAAATGATGAAATCTTTCAATGGACATAACTCCATTTTCAGAGTACTTGTTGAATATGTTCACAACATCTTCTGGTGGTTCTGCCATTTTCAGCTTAAACATTCTCCGGTAACAAAAACAGAATTCATATGCTTGTTTAGTCATTTTTGTAAAACTTTGTTTTTTATTTTTTTTTTTTAATTTTTTGTTTTTCTGATCTCTCAGCTTGGTGTTATCTGCCCTTTAAACTTTGTTGCATTAAAAGAACGACAGAGAATAGTTGCTTTACATTATAAAAATACAACAAACATTCTCCTTGCTTATATTGTGAAGCCACTTTAGTTTTCTGACCAACATTGTAGGCAAAATTAAGGGTCGGGTGTACGCAACTTTAATCTTGCTAATGATAGAAAAATATTATTTTCGACTGACCATCATATATCTACTTTAAGTATACATATATAATATCATGCACATGATATATCTTTAATTCTCTATCAAAATTGAAGGATCAGGTGCATACAACTTTAGTCTTGTTAATGATAAAAAAATAATATTTTCGACTGACCATCATATCATATGCTACTTTACTTATACATATATAATAACATGCACATGATTTATTAAGTCAATTTAAAAAATCCGATTTTAGTATCTTTAATTCTCTATCAAAATTCTATTACGCCGATGCTATTAATGGCTCCAATTACGTGGTGTTTAAGGATGGATGTACACAGTTTTAATCTTGTTAGACGTGATCACAAAACGTCTTTTACTATTGACCCTCCAGGTGTGTGGAGCATTAAGTATATACTTTCTCCGTTCCATAATATTTACTACACTTTTCTTTTATTTTATCTTTTCATAGTACTTGCTACATTATCATATTTACTACTATTATATTCTTACGCAATATCTTAATTACTCATACGACTCGTTTGGTAGGTGGTCATAAACGATGGTAATTGAAATGAAAATTTAGTGTAATTTTAGTTGCAAATCTCTTGTCTACCTTGATGGTCATGTTTGTCCAACTCCAATCATCTCATTTTCCTCATAAAATTCATTCCAATGCATTACCATTGGGAGAGTATTAGGTGGTAATATAATTTGTATACAAAAAAACTTTTTTGTAATCAAAGTTTCATTAGCATGGGAATGATATGGATTTTTTAATGAAATTTTACACTATAAATCATTCCCATTATCACCATTTAGTACCACTAACCAAACGGGCCGTTACAGTTTTTTTACTCCCCCGTTTCCAAATGTTCTTTCCATACTTTTTGCACAGTTTTCAAAGTAAATTTTGAGTCTAAATATCTCTAACTACGCATCATGAAAAATTATAAAAAATATATAATAAAAAAGTATACGACGTATCTAACGAGATCTCACATAGAAATATATTGTCTTCTATATATGTCTTAAAAATCTTAATCAAATTTCTCTTTCCAAAATAGAATATTCTAAATGAGAAAAACATTAGGAAACGGAGGGAGTATTATTTAGGTACAATAATGGTATTTTGCTATCAAAATGGTCATCTTTTAAAACAGTAGTGTCATGCCAAAATGGTGCGAATATTTAAATATATCAAACACTGTTATATAAAAATAATCATACTGTAGTATCTTTTTAATTTATTAATGGAATTTTTCTTTTGACAAAGAAGGGAATAAATTCTGCTGATGTTTCCACTTTGTTTAAGATAAATCATCAACGTTCACATCGGTCTTTAGAATTAAAACTTGAATTAAAAATTGAAAGGGCTATGTTTCTTCGTAGTTGCAAAAAGGATTACCTTCCCACATAATCATAATTAATGAATTTTAAATATGGATTAATTCATATATATTAGACACTAATTATTAATTAACCACGTTATCTTAATTCTTAATATTGTAAAAGCTTTGTTTAAGCTAATTCAATCTTTGAAAATAATTGCATGGAATCATAGTATTTGAATGATCTTTGAATTAATACATGTTTTGTTACTTCATTCACATGGTATTATTATGAATAAATTATAGTGTCATCAATGGAAATTATGTGACTTAATTTATTGGTAGATGAACTAGCTCACACATTTTTTTTCGTAATTTTCATTTTACCTCACACATTCATGTCGAAGTTATTTGATTTAAATTAGGTTACGTTTGTGAACATGTATTTCATCTCAAATTGAAGATTTTAATAATGAATTCATTGACGAAGAGTTTGAGAATTTGACATGTCATTAATTATCATTTTTAACCACTTTTATAACCATTGCGGATTTGACTCAAATTCAAATTTGAATATTCTTTATTTGTCAAACACTAAAATAGAGTCAAATCCATATTTTCAAATGAAATCATCATTCTCAACATAGCATTATAGAATTTGAGTTTTTGTAGTGCTCGTAAGTAGTTTGCTTTAACAAACACTACAAAAACTAAAGGAATAGGTGACGCAGCTGTTTAATCGCCTATTGCGTCGCATAAACCATTTGGCGACAAAATAGGCGTCAAAAACCTGTGTCGCCTAAATCTTTGTCGCCTTTTATTATTTTTATCGCCTATTGAGTCGCCTGTTAGTATGCGACCCAATCTATTACGTCGCCTATTAAGTCGCATAATTATTTATGTCGAATAAAAAAAAAGAATATTTGTTATTATTATTTAATAATAATAGTATTATATTACTATAATTATTAAAATAATAATAACAAATATTTTTTTATATACCATAAATAATAAGTAATGTATACAAAATATATTAATTAAAAATTAAATTTTCATTAATAAATTCAAAATTTATACATTAAAATTTATATACAATAAAAATATTATTTACCTCTATACAAAAAAATTAAAATTAAAAAATAATAAATAAATATAAATATAAACAAATGAACAAAAAATAAATATAAAAATAAAAAAATTAATAATAACCACCACGACTAGAGCGACTACCACCTCCGCGGCTAGGATACGATCCCCGGAAACCACCCGATCCGCCTGGGCTACTACTAGGGGTGTTCAATGGGTCGGATAAGGGCCGGGCCGGACTTAAGTAAATATGGGCCGGGCCGGATAGGGCCTTTTAAAATTAATATGGGCTTTAAATAGGTCGAGCTTTGAAAGCCCGGTCCGGCCCATTTTTACTACTAAAAAATATTTTTAATCCCCATTTTTCAATTTATAACAATTAAATTATCATTTATAATAAAAAAAATTAATAAAATGTTAATAATTTCATTGACATTGTCATTTATAATATTTAAATTATACATTAATTATGTTATTTACAAAGGCCCGTTTTCGGCCCTTATTGAGCCCTTTTATAGCCCACTTCATTTTACATAAAGTAAAGCCCGTTTCCAGCCCGACCCATTTTCGACCCGGCCCTTACAAAGCCCTTCTGAAAACGGGCCGGGTAAGGGCTCAAAATGGGGGCCCGACCCATTGAACACCCCTAGCTACTACCCATATCACCACCCCGACCTTGGCGATCACCTACTCCCAAACCACGGAAACTGCTTTCCCCGTGTAATGCGGATTGTAAATAGTCGCAAGTTTGTTCGAGAGACTGTAAACACTCATTCATTTCTCTTATTTGATCTCGAGAAGGGGTCCTCTCATCGAGTTGAGCTTGCATGAATATACGAAATTCATGCATGTGTCGTTGCATCGTCTCGAGGTGCGCCTTCATTTCTTCTTGAGTTTCGCGCTGCTCTCGGGGGTGAAATGGTTCTCAAAAAGGTTAGGTAGTAGTATTCGTTGGCGGACCCCAAACCATAGTACCCGGGGGGTGAATTCTATTTTTATTATTTACCTCCATGATCGCCTCAACGTAAATTTGAGAGGCATCAGGTTCTTCACCCTTATTTATTGCTTCCGCTTCGAGTTTACGATAGTGCTCCTGTTACAAAAATCGGAAAAATGTTATGTATAATATAATAATAAACAATAAACAATTAATTAAAAATGCAATAAAAATGAGCTTACTTCAATTTTTTTTTCGTATTCCGTAATGAGGACACGCTGCCCATCCGCTTTGCGTACTCCTTTGGTTCGTAACAACAACCTGTAAGGAGTAGGCTCTATGTTGCCAGATTCTTCGACCTTCAAAAGACAAATACTTGTAGTTACTTACCAAATATTAATTATTGAAAAGTTAAAAAAATTATTAATATAAATTAACTTACCATTTTTTCGCGCAAGCGCGCCGTCGGAAACGGGCCACCACACTAGGTGGGCAAAGGTGGCGCACCGGAGTCCCCTTTACGCCTGTTACTCTTCGCGCGAGAGCTTTTTGCCTTAAACTCCAGTGGGGCAAAGTCAGGGCGATAGGGTTCCTGTTCCTCAATCTCAAGGCCCTGACTTTCCCTCTCGACCCATTCTCTCTCCTTTTGGGACGCTAACGCTTGCTCTTTCGTTCTAAGTTTGTTCATTGTGTCTCGAAAGGAACAGAGCATCGCTTGTACCATACGTTGTGGACATCTCTATCAATTTGAGGATCCCACATATAGCATTTCTAATTTTATATGAAAATTCAAAATAAGAAAAAAAAAACATTTTAAGTTATGAGAAATGAATTTATCTTTGTCTAAATTTAAAGAGTGTCGTTAACGTTATACCTTAAATTCGTCCCAATAAAATTTTTTAACCTCCTCTGGCACCTTCTTCCAAGAAGTACCATGAGGGTCTAAAGACAGTCAAAACGTCTTTCCAATTTTGGAAGAGACGCCCAATCTAAGGTTACTTTCCGCTGATGCATCAAATCTAAAAAAGAATATTAACTAGCAACCTCTACTTATAAACTAATTCGTTTATGTTATTAAAGATAACTTACTGTTTGGTTAGCGGAAGCCATGGAAGTAATGACCTACGATCCCCAGGAATGTCCCAAGAAGCCATTTGGGGTGGAGTAGGTGGAGTAGGCCACGGTTGGCGAACGTGTTCGCCTAGAGAGGGCTCTTCTTCTTTGGGAGAGTCTGCCGCAACAGCTTCCTCATCAACCTCCTCAACAAAAAAATGAGGTTGTTGTGAGGAAGCACCGAGATCCACTTGGTGTCATGGTAGTGAATTTTTTGGGTGATGGTTGGGAAGAGAGGCAGAGGCCGCAAAAGGAGAAGATGACCCAGGATAGCCCATTTGGGAGGGGTCAAGTGGTGGATAATTTGAAAAGACCCCCCTAGGCATTTGGATTATTGCGGGAGAAAATGGGTTGTTGGCTAAGCAGGCTTTGAAAGAATTGGCAAGGAGGTTAGTTGGTGAAGGGTTGAGAAAAGGGCTGTTGAAAAGGTGAGGCCTTGGTTGCTGATAGGTAGGTTGAAACGGTTGGTGCAAGGAAGGGTTGGTAGGTGTGCTATAGTAACCAGAGTGTTGGAAAACAAAGTTACTTGGCGAGATGTTGTTCAAGTCGAAACTCAAAAAATCAAAAAAATTCATTGTTAGGGTTGTTTGGGTTGTTAGGAATATTGTTTGGGTTATCAGCCATATTTAATATATCAAATAAAGACTACACAAAACCAAAAATACACTAATTTCAAATTAAGATATATTTAACTTAGGCTTTACGAACATTCATTCAAAATCAAAAAATATCATACTTGCATAATAACAAAGCTCACTTAACAAAACATATCATACGTAATAATAACAAAGTTAACTTAATAAAATATTTTTCTGATTTTCGAAAATCAGTTAAAAAAAAATCATAACACTTCATTTTTGATTTTCGAAAATCAAGAACAAAAAATACTAAGGAAAAAAATATTGTTTTTTGAATTTCGAAAATCAAGAAAAAAATCAGTTATCCACAAAAAATCAATAACAAAAAATACTCAAACATAACCCTAAAGTACCACAAATTTCGATTTAATAAACTCAACAAATTCCAAAAAAATCAGCCAATATAATCAATAATTCAAATGCATGAGAATAACTCAACAAATTCCCAAAAAATCAGTCCAAATCAGTCCAAACTAAAATTTAAACATGCATGATTAAACCCTAAAAAAACCCTAAAATGTCGAAACAAAAAAAAAGTTGTAACAAAAACCTAAAACAAAACCCTAAATTTCGAAATCACATCCATAAAACAGCATGTTTAAATACATGCATGTTTAAACCAAAACAAAAAACCACAAACACATTAAACATGCATTTTTAAACCAAAACAAAAAACCAAAAAAATGAAGAACAATTCATACTTGCTGAGCAAGCATCCCCAAAAATGTCGAAATCATCCAAAAAACAACACAATGCACATATGTTTAAAAAAACAAAGTTAGATGAATCTGGAACCAAAAAATTATCAAGAAATTAACTAAAAAAAGTTTTAAATAAAGATTAAAAAACAACATTACCTTTAAAACACAAGATCAGTTTTCTCCAAGTATATCCACCGGAAAGTAAGCCGGAAAACACTTAAAAAAAAACGGCCAAAACAAGATTTAAGTGAAAAGTTAGAGTTTAAATGTAAAGAGTTTGAAGACTTAGGGAGGGAAAATTAGGGTTGAATTTCGAAAAACAGTAGGGAAGAGTAGAGAATATTAGGGTTAGGAGGAGAGAAAGGAGAGTGAAAATGGATGTGGAAAATGACGTATGGGATGCCTCTATTTATAGGCAAAAGTATGCGACCCATTAAGCGACGCAAATTTCAGTCGCCTAATTATTAAAACGTTCAAAATTTAAATTTAAATATGTTAGGCGACCCATTAGGATTAGAAACAAACAATAAAAATAATAAGAGTAACATACAATAAAAAGATACAGTATTAATGACTAGGATTAGAAACAAACAATAAAAATAATAAGAGTAACATACAATAAATAGATACAATATATTAATAAATATTAGTAATAGTTTACATCCAAGTCACCCTCATCACTAAAATACTCGGCCTCATCATCGTTTTGCTCATCACCGGACAATATTAAATCATCATCAGCATCTTCTTCGAGAATCGGTGTCGGCGATTCCGGTTCATCCCCTCACTCAATGAATTGTCCGGAAGGATTGCGAAGCGATGTGTCAACATTTAGTTCATACGAGACCTGAAAGTGTAAACGTTGTTCCTCTTGGAATGCGCTGTCATCTATCTCATTGGTTGTAGCAACACTAACTTGGTATTTCTTGGGCTTGACTTTGAACACAGCTCGCCAATCTCGTAAATCTCGTCTTAAACTTCCATATGCCATGTAGTAGACTTGGGTCGCTTGACTAGCTAGGACAAATGGGTCATACTTTCCGTACGACCGATTGATGTGGATGTCTACTATCTGATAGCGTTCGTGAACACGTGTGCCGCATCCACATCCATGACGATTCGGGTCATACCAGTGACATTTGAATAGAGTCACTCTCTTAATTGGCATTGCTGGATATTCAAGCTCTATAATGTCTTCAAGTCGGCCATAGAAGTCGTCTCCGTCTTCATCGTCATTGGCTGCTTTAACGCACACGCCGCTATTGTCTCCGCTATTGTCTGCGACTTTTCTCGTAGCGTGTTTGTTAGTGTGGAACTTATAACCATTGACGTAACAGATGTTATACGTTTTTGCATACTTCAAAGGTCCTTGTGCCATGTCTTTCAGTATTTGGCCGTTCAGAGCACAATCGAGATGGCGGGCAAAAGCCTGTAAATACTAAACATAGAGTTAACCTATATGAATAGTAATATCAAAAAGAAAACAACATACACTTACGTAATGTTTAAAGAATATTGGAAATTGTTCTTCGAGTAAAGCCTCAAACTGGTCCCGCTGCATGTAAGGAGGCACAGCAGAACGTAGCTGACTCACGAACCTTCTAAGATACGGTTCAACCTCTGGACAGTTCATCAGAACATACCGGTGTGCGTTTTTAAGATCTTCGTCGTCTAGCAATTTTGTTTTACCCCTCCCATGAAATCTGACTGGGCGAGTGAAAATCAGAAGGACACTTGATCTATCATTGTTCTCAACGCCGTCGTCGTGCATAGGAGGGTCTCTATATCTACATCTTACTTCTGGCTCAAAGTAATGAGATACAAAATCAGAAGCCTCTTCGGTAAGATATTGATTGCACATTGACGCTTCAACATGGGCTTTGTTTCCAACATTCAGTTTCAGATGACGTAAGTACCTAATTGTAAATAAATATATTAATTTGACAAGACATAACAAAACAATTAAAATATCAAAAATATTAATTGGATGAAGTGCACATACCGTTCGAAAGGATATATCCACCTATATTGAACGGGTCCAGCTATTCTCGCCTCGTATGGTAAATAGACGGGTAAATGCTCCATGCAGTCAAAGAATGAGGGGGGGGGGAGATCTTCTCTAATTTGCACAGTATAACTGGTATTTCTAATCTAATTTCATTATGTCAGACGTTTTCAGTCTTGGAAAAGTTATTGTCTTGAAAAACATGCTTAGCTCAGTTAGAGCCTCCCAAAAGAGGTACACGGAGAAGTTCACGAAAGGAAATCGGAATTAAGCGTTGCATGAAAACGTGACAATCGTGGCTTTTCATTCCGAATATGGAATGCTTGTTCATGTCAATGTTCCTAGCCAACTCGGTTAGTCGGACACATAACCATCTGGAAACCTTAACGTCTTGAGCCAGTCAAGTAGAGCATAAATCCCTCTATCATCTAGAGTGTAAGATGCCATTGGGATTCGTTCCCCACTGGATGCAATGCACTTCTGATGCCGAGCTCCTGCATGTCTCTACGTGCACCAATATGATCCTTTGTTCCCTTTTCGACACGCATCACTGTATTAAATATGTTATCGAAAAAGTTCTTTTCAATGTAAATCACATCAAGACAGTGTCTGATCATATTAGTTTCCCAGTACAATAAGTCCTAAAACACACTTCTTTTTTTCCACCCCCTAGTGTACGGTCCATACGTGTGGTTATATACGCGAGCACCATCCTCGTACACTCTCTTCATCCCGTACATGTCAATCTCCGCAAGTAACTCAACACCGGTGCGAATAGTGGGGCATGACCTTCCTCTTGAACCCTTGCCCATGAAGTTAACCCGGTCCCGTCTGAACGGATGACGCTCAGGCAAAAACATACGATGGCAGTCAAACCAACACATCTTCCTGCTGTGTCTCAAATAAAAGGCCTTTGAATCGGACATGCAATAAGGACATGACGCTGCTCTAAGACAAAAGTTCTCCCCCATGTGCACATCATAGGTCAAGATGTCACTACTACAAATCATCACTTGTGCCACAGTAACAGTCGTGGCACAAGTAAGAATTTCCCATAGCTATGATGTCTAGCCACGAGAATTTTAGTTAGAGATTACCGTGGCACAAGTGATCGTGGCTAGATTGTTGCCACGGGAAAATTATGGTTGTGGCAAAAACTTTTTTTCTTGCCACGGTAGATCCCGTAGCTAATTATATTGTTTTGCCAAAAGCATAACCCGTGGCTAATCATATTTTTCTGTCACATATAGTGAATCATTGTAAATTATATTCGTCTACCAGGCGCACCACACGTGGCTACAAATCATTTATACACTAGACTCGTAAATAAGGAAATTCAACTAGTAGTATGAATTTAATGTTAACAATCAGTAACATTCCTTCCACACAAATGCCTTAGGTAGGATTTGAACACAAGACCTTCAAGTTGGCATACCAATACTCCAACAACTAGGCCATAAGTTATTTAGTGATAACTTAATTTATGTTATTATACTTATAAAATAACACTTCTACCACTTAGTGTATTATTATTATTATTATTATTATTATTATTATTATTATTATTATTATTATTATTATTATTAATATAATAATAATTAATATTATTAACTAGTTGAAAAAAATTATTAAAAGTAAGTTAAAAAAATTATAATTAATTGAAAAAAATTAGTTGCAAAATTAAAATTCATTTGGTCAACTAATATTCCTAAATATAACAAAATTAGTTGTATGTTAGAATAATATTACTCGTATTAATATATATTACTTAGATAATATTTATCAGTTTTTAATATATATTACGATATTATTAGTCGTATATTACTATATTATTAGTTATATATTTTTTTTTCAATTTAAAATTCCGACTTAAAATTCATTTAGTAGCAATTTAGTCGGAAATTCCGACTAACACTTGTCAGTCGGAAAATTAGTTAGAAACTTTCAGTCGGAATTTCTGTGTTTTTGTATAGTAACGGTTAGAGATTGAAAAAAACATTTTTCATGTATTCTTGAATTTAAGAAAATGATAAGATCTGATTTACACTTATTAAAAAATTGGAAAAGTCTTGGAATAGGTTAGAAACAACCTTTCTCTGTTTTTGTTGAAAATACATTAATCTTACCTAAAATTATTGTTTAAGGTCTAGTATGAGTATTAAATTGAATAATTATTTATAGAATTTTTTTTCTTATATGAAATTAAAAGACAAGGAAAAATAATGACTTATTTTATATTAAATATAGATCTAATTAAGTTGAATGAAAATTTTGAAATTTAAATAATTGATAAACTTTTTATTTTTTTAATTTTCTCTTAAAATATATTATCCATGACAAGGTCAAAACTTGCGAATAATTCAAATTCAGGTGTCTAATTTATAACACAATCACACAATAGCTATTTAATCGTGGCTTATAAGTCTTATTTTCCATCATAAGTATTTACCCGAGACATAATTTGTGGCACAAATTTTTTGTCAGATAAATATTTTGTTGTGACATAATTTTTGGTGCAACTTTTTGTTTGCCACAAAAAAATTAAATTTCCCGTGGCAAGATTTGTGGCGCAAGTGCTTGTCTGCCACGATATTAATTTACGCGTGCAAAAGTGTTTGTTTGCCACGGTATATATTTACCCGTGGCATAACTTGTGGTACAAGTGCATCTTTGCCACGATTATATTTACCCGTGGCAAAAAACTTGGGTATGGTTGTGATATTGTCTTGAAACCTATTTTTCCCGTGGCAAGATCAAAACTTGCCAAAAATTTTGAATTCCCATGGCATAATTAGTGGCACAAGTGATGATTTGTAGTAGTGTCGTCTCTCCACAACATCTTAAGCTCGTTTATCAAAGGCTGCTGGTAAATATCGATGTTCTGCTTGGGATTATCAGGCCCTGGCGAATGACTGTCAAGAACATGTATGGTGTCTACATGCACATCTACGGAGGGAGATTGTACGGTGTCAAGATCACTGGCTACGACGAATACTGTCTTCCTGAGCAACTAAATGGATTGAATCCGTCTTTACACAAACCAAGCCTCGCATTTCTAATCTCGGCAGCAAAATTTGGATGTGTTGCGTTGAAATGTTGCCAGGCCTTAGAGTCTGACGGGTGACACATTTCCCCCTCTTCGCTGTGGTGCTCTGCGTGCCATCTCATCTCACAGGCCGTCACTCGAGACGCATACAACCTTTGTAAGCGTGGGCCAATCGGAAGATATATAAATTGTTTCCTTGGAGCTCGTCTATTTCCCACGTCGTCTCTAACCCACCTTGTTGTTGAACACGTACGACAACGCTTGGCGTTAGCAGTACGACCCCAATAGATCATACACCCAAACTGGATGCCATCGAGTTCGGTTGCGGTAAAGCCTCCCGCATCAAAGTGCACATATAATCATACAACCTCTCAAAGCAATTATGTTCTGTCTTTAGATTGGTGAAGGTAATTTTCGCAACCTTCATATAGTGGAGTGTTTACGGCACTGAATCCTTAGATGAAAACCTGATTTGGCTCCAAATAGTATTGCTTAATCCTGGAGAAATTAATGCAAGATTTTTTAGTCGAAATACAATAAAGAAATGCAATATCTTAGCCCGATAAATGAAAAAGGAATAATCACAATGACTACGAAAAAATCCAATCGACTGTGTAAAATCAGCAAATTATTGATCCAAGCTCGTAGAGCCTGTTTAACCCATACAAAAACTTCTTTAGTCGACGTACATGATTAGGTTGTTGTGAATTCCTAAAGCCCATAAGCTGATACATATAGACGGTCTCATGTAAATGGTCATGTAAAAAGGCAAGTTGAACAGTAAAAAGGCAATTTGAATGTCCAACGGACCATGATCGTGACAAAGTAATGCATAGAGCTACAAAAATAGTAATCGCTTTAACAACGAGACTAAAAGGTCATGATAGTCAACCCACCTGTTAAGAAAGGTTGTAACCAACCATATGAGCTTTATAAAGCTTAAAGGACCCTTCAGAGTTAGTTTTATAACAAAAAGATCCACTTACAACGAATAACATCTTTAATAAGAGCAAAATATATCGTCTTGCATGGTAGCACGCCAATGAGGGTCTTGAAGAAAAAGCTTAGGAATTTTAGGAATCGGAGAGAGAGAGACAATTGAGGCAAGATTGATAGGATTGTAGTGTTTGAAAATCTTGTTTTTTGCATTTTTGGTTTTAATTATTTGTGGCACAAGGGAAATAGATGTGACTCGACGAAGAGGAAGAGACCTAAGAGGATTATAGAGAAACTCTAGGCTAGGAGGAACCTAAGCCAAATAGGGAATCTAAATCCGGAATGCGAAGCCTAGCAGAAAATGCTAAAAAAAATTGGATTGGGCAAAATTGACAAGAGAAATTAGGGTGTGAGATGGACTTGGAGTGGGAATGGTAGGTGAGAAGCCCTATGATCATTAAGAAACCCAAAATAAAATTGTGAGTCCAAAAAATTGTAGTCTAATGCTTGGGGTTTATTAATGGTAGGAAAAGAAAGACTAATTCATCAAACGTAGCATTAAAACTTAAATAAAAATTTTGTTAGTGGACAAATCAATGTGAGATATTAATGTTCCTTGCTGTCTCATTTAGTATTCACTTGATATAAATACATTAAACCCTAGAGGCATACACAAACACTACAATTATGCAATTACATACTTAACCTTAATAACCAATCTAAATAATACTTCATATTACAAATATTTACTAATTTATACTAGTGTTTTTCCTAATAAAACCGATTACTAAAAAAAGAAAAATTATTTACAAGTTTTGTATTTATGTTTAAATAGAACCATTGTATAACAAAACGTTTTGGGAATCTAAAGATATAGAATGCGTGTTTTATGATGATATACAAAAAAAAGAAAGAAAACTCAATTTAAGCATAAAAGTAGTTGAAGCTTTGAGTTTACACATACATAAAGTGCATCAAAAGCTTAATAGAAGGATATTTGTGTCCTTTGTAATCATAAAGGGATAGTGCATGAATCCCAGGCATCAATTCAGAGACAGGCAAACAAGTTTGGCCAGCAAAATCATCTTTATCAGTGGTATCATATTCATGAACTTCAACTCTAAGCAAAGCTAATTCTGGTATTCTTAGTGGGAAACTAAACTCTTCATTCCAAATAGGTCTCCAATCATCCTCTATTACTTTTGTTTTCTTCATTGTTTCATCTGCTGATGCTCCTGCTATTCCCACCTGAGAAAGTCGTACAAACACGTACTTGACCATTTAATACCAATAGCTAAATAAATTGTAAAAGTTTTGGGATTGTATTGTTTTATAACAAATTTGTGATTGACAGCCTTAAAGTTTAGGACTTTTGTAAATTAGAGTCTTATTGCTTTTTTGTGAATCAAATTCTACAACATTCAATCCAAATCACATAATTCTGACCATTTTAGTGATAAAATTTTTAGGCTAATTGGTCGGAATTTTGTGACTTTGCTTGAACGTTGTGGACTTTGATACTTTTGTGGATGTAATTCATAAAAATTAAACATTGAGGTTGTTATTCACAAAGTTTTAAACTTTAATGTAAACATAAAAGAAAACTTTACTTACCCTAACATAGAAATCAGGTGGAGAAAATGTATCGAAATGGGTCTGTTTAAAGTCTTGGCGCCACCCATCTCCCATGTAAATTTTCACCTAAATATTCAGAAGTTATGATGAGATTTCTTTCTTAATTGGATGATCTATGCTTCATTAGAGGAAAATATAAAGTTTTGCATTGAGATTTTTTCATCAATTAATCACCTTTAATGTAGTCTTCACTGATAAATCTGCTTTTGGATCAAAAACTTTATTATCAGGACTCGAGTTCATTAGGAAATCAGGCTTTTTTACATAACCACAGCCTCCATTTGCTCTAAACATCCCATGCATCAACCATAATTGTTTTCCATGACCCTGTCAACATAAGAGATTGATTACGCAGCTATCACCTAGGCGACCATTTATTATACAACAATATTTTATTATTTTAATGACCCTGTCAACATAATAGTTCATTAATCAAGAAGCTCTCACCTAGGTGGCCATCTATTGTACAACTATATTATTTTATTATTCTAATATAACCTTAAGCGATTCTCATGGTTACCATATAAGCAAGGTTTTAAGGGTCTGATGAGTGGAAACTTATCTTTATAATAACAAAATGAAGCTTTTTTTATACTGACTCGTGTCATCATCTATAGTTTTACATAATAAGAAGTGCATATAATTCGATTCTATCATTAAAATAACCTGCATGTTGAACGCGACCATTTGAGCTCCATGCATCCAACCAAGAAAAGGTTCATAGTTGGAAGAGTCGAACCGCGTAACCTTAGGGAATATCCTTAGAATATTTTTTTGGGTATACCTGAAAATTGAATACAAACAAAAAACATAATACATATCCATAAATTTTTAATAGACATGAAATATTATAGGGTTGTTTGGCTATTAGTTATTTTAGTTGGCTTGTTTAACTAACAGATAGCAATAGAGTTTTTTGTTCGTTATTAACATAGCTGTATAAGCAAACTATGTATGATATGTTTGATAAAATTAACTATTAATTATTCATTATTTATTAGAAAAAATATGGAATAAAAGTTGAAAGTCAAAGGAAAAATTATACATTAATGATTTTTATGTTTTTTGGGTCGTTTTGTCTAAATAGCTACTTTCTTTCCCCATAAGGTTTCTCCCTTTTTATGGTGTAAATGTTGATTTTTAGTTAAATAAAAAGACAAAATACAAGTTGATGAAAAAAATTGAGACTAAGATGAAAAAAGAGAGTAAGCTTAGTGTGGGACAGAGAATGAAGGGGATACTCATCCAGTTTCGTTAAGCGGAGATATGGAAGACCATAAAAAAATTGCAAAAATAAGTATAACAAACTAAAATGAAAAGAAGTTTATTTTCATAAATGTTATTATTATTAGACCAACCAATTAGCTAAAAACTAAAAGCTAACCGAATAAACTTACAATAAGTTAGTTATCAAACGCAACCTATACAACTCTTACAAAAGATGCTCGTATCCTATATTCCTATCTTATTTGAATCACTACCACTTATCCCAAGATATTAAGCTTGATTTTCACATATTCCTTAACAATATTAAAAATGCTAGATTATTAATATGTAGTTCTCCCTGGGTCCCTATGAATTAGCACTGTTATTTTTATATTTTTGTATTTTTAGTGAAATGGAAAAATAGATTAGAGAATAAGATAAAATATACAAGTGAATGGTCGAAATGTCTAAATAACAACGGAGAGAGAGAATATGTTTGTATATAAGATTAATGTCGAAAAAAGAAACAGGACCATTGCCAAAAAAATTACAAATCCAATAAAATAAACTAAAATAAAAAGAGCTAATTAGCCCATTATAATGAATTTATTTGTAATAGTAAGTGATCAATAATTACACTAAATAAAAATAGTCTCACTATGAGACTGTCTCATTTAAAATTGCGTAATTAAAAAGATTTTTTTTTCCAGGACTACTATATGGCATGCCAAAAATGTGGCCAGCCAGCCTTTCTGGATTGAAAACCTTGTGGGCCATTTGCATACAACTACCGAACCTGTCAAGTAGGCCATGGCCCGCAATGTTCTAAATTCTAGCCCAGTCATGGACTTGTCCCCTTAATCAATTCTCTAGAATTAGTGAACCTTTCTAAGGTCTATCACTTTAAAAAATAATCACCAATTACTATTGTGCTACTCATGTAGGAGACTGTCTTTTGATAAGATGATCTTAACATAAGATGTTCGTATGCTAATAATTTATGTGGCTATTCTATGCATGTGTGAAACTCGTCTCACGGTGAGACGTATACAATATTTTTTATTACTAATATGGTACATTTGGTTTTTTGTTAGTAGCGGGTGAAAGAATAAGATAAGAACAAATAAATGAATAAATATGAAAGAAAGAACAAAAGGGACGTTAGGTTTGTGCATGAAATTAGAAAAAAAATATGATTTTATATATGTAAATAAAAATGTAACTAGGTTAATAGAAAAGTTATAAATAAACCAGCTCTTAAGAAAGATGAAGAGAGTGTTATGAAACATCACCTCAATGTGATGTTGTGATGATAAAAATATTTTAATACTCTAATGCATTAATTAGTTTCACCTATAATAAGAGGTTTTAATTTCATTGGTAATAAATACTTCTCTCGTACTTTAAAACTTACTCCAATTAACCATCCTACCCTTTTCGTTAGTAAAATTTGACTCTTATATTGCTCAAGTTAAAATATAGTCAAATAAGAATATTTAGATCGTCTCAATTTTAAATATTTATAGTTTTCATAATAGTTTGATAAACATAATATTAGAGATATTAACTATTTGAAATGATTAAGTCGTGCATTGGAGAAGAGAAATGTCGGTGCAAGATTTAAGAAATAGACTTAGCATTAAGCTTTATTTTCAAACATATAAAAGGTATAGTAATTTAATAAATTATTTTATTATAGCTCACTATATGGGTGTTGTACGTTAGCAATTGATTCTTGTTTGCTAATATATTAGTTGTTTCATTGAATAACTAGTTGTTTACCCATGCATTCTTTAAATCCAATGTTATAAAGATTTTTATTAAAAATTAGTTATTTCTTAATTTTGGTTAAAAAAAATTGGTCAAAATGTTATAAAACCAATGAAACAATTGTCAAGGAACCATCTCAACCGAAAGTTTAGCCCTTTGGGCTAGAAGTGTGCATGCAACATAGGCTCTCCTCATAGCTTGTGTTAAATATTCCACTTAAATGAGGGGTGGTTGAGATTCGAACCTATGACCTCTTATCACGTTGGCTTCTGATACCATGTTAAGGAACCAACTCAACCAAAAACTTAAGCTGATGGTTGAAACCCCAGAATATGTTATATACTCTAATAACAATATCATGGTTGTAATTCTTTATAAGTAAGAGTAAAAATGATTGAGCGAAAAATAAAGATAGAGAAGAAAATATACCTAATAATATCAGTTCCATAAGAAATGGTTGCCTTAGCAAGAAGTTGTTCACTCCAACTAAGACGACTAACTTTATTAGGATCAACCTTAAGTGACTCCTTCAATTCACCTCTTTTTATCCCTGGAATCGTTATCATTCTCTTGTATTCTGCTGCTTTTTCAATCACACAACCACCATCATCATTATACTTCTCTTCTTCTTTTTCATCTATTTCTTCAATATTTTCATCTACGGTATTATTTTTGTTGCTCTGTTGACAGTGTATACACAAATTGTCACTATACAATGCATTTTAAAAGCACTTTATCAGGTATCACTCTTATAATATAAGATAGTTGTTTTGAAACTCATCCTTTTATTTTCTGTAATTCAATCCAAATTATCAATGAAAAGTTCTATTTTATGTGTTTTTAATTGTAATAGAATACTTTGACATTGACATAGACAGGTAATATCCAATTATACTACTATTCAATTATATATCAGTATGCATGATAACATCATTAGCACTCTAATTAAGTATTACTTCTTCTATTATGTATTATAATTACACTAAATGTAAATTTATAATGCTTAAGTGATAATTATCATGCATTATTATGCAATGGTGAAAGATTCTATATGAAGTCTTTGTTGAACTTTGTGAAAGCTCCTACATGTTATTAACCAAAATAATTTATAAAAAAGTAAAAGTAAACCTACACCGTGCACTGCACGGGTATAATCCTAGTTTAAATGTGGAGAAACAAAAACAGAACCTTGTTATTATCATCGGATAGTTGTTCTTCTCCAGAAAGTTCTAGAATTTCCGTTTGTGATCCATTGCCTTTCTTGCCGTCATTTCCAGCCATAAGATACTCCTTTGGAGGTTTTGTGGAGATGATTACCTTATTCTTCAATTCTTCTGGGGATGGGAAAGCTTCTGATATCTCCGATTCAGGATAGAACAGCATATCCCCAAATGTTTCATCGATCATCTTCAAAAGTCAAAACCACGCAATAATAATAACGTTAGTTATCATTAGCTTAATTAATTAAAGTTTTTATTGAGTTGATTTCTTATTATGCTATTAGAAGTCCATGTGATAAAAATGATACTCCCTCCTATTCACTCAAAATGACACATTTCTATTTTGGGCCAATTCACACAAAATTTCCCATTTCTATTTTTACTCTCACCTTTACAATTAATTTAATCAATTAAAATATCCAACTACCCCACTTTTACTACTCCCAATACCCAACTACTACCTTTACAATTAATTTAATCAATTAAAATACCCCACTATTCCACTCTTAAAAACCGTGCCCAACCCAAATGTGCACTTTTGAGTGAATAGGAGGGAGTATAAATTTGAATATCAACCACCCTTCAAATTCAAGTGGAATATTTCGTAATATGTATGAGGAGAACATATCCTAGACTTTAACCATATGTATTTTCAAAAACCACCAAATAATATTAATGTCAAACCTTTAATCTCAATACATGAAATTTGGTTTTAACAATAATTGGGTTTATTTTCAGAGCGGACAGAATAAAATACTGGTTTATCATATAGAATTTCCCATTTAATGTTTGACATGATATTAAAAGTCAATGTGACCTATCACAGATTTGAATCTCAATTATACTCTCATCTAAGAAGCGTTTTAATATTCTAAACCTTACTTAGTCTTCAACCATCAATTTAAGCTTTTAATTGAATTAATTTTAACAGTAAGATATGACAACGTTTCATATTGATTGAAATAATCATGACTTGTATCTTATATTAAGATTTGACATTTTTATTTTATATGAATTACTAGTCTATACTTAAAAATATGTAAAGCATACATACTTTGGCTACTTTGGCTTGAAGAGAGGGATTGAGATGATCTTCAAGAGTTAAAATGACAGGATAAGGAGATGCTGTAAAAGCATGTTCTTTAATTGATTTGAGACATTTCATCAGATCCACTGGACTTGTTAGAGTCCTAAAATCACAAAATCAAACCAATTAACCATAAAATAAATCATAATTAAAGATATTGGCCGGGAAAACAAGCAATAAGTATAATATAAAAAAACTTACTTTCCATGCAAAACATGAACATTTAGTTTGTTAGGAGTAGGCCAAAGATCAAGCTCTATAACCCTAACACCTTTCTGCAATGCTTTGATTATGGGAACATCACTACAATCACTGCTCAGTTGATTTCCAGTCAAGTATGAATTATGACCGGTGAATATGAAATAATGAGATAATGGAGCTCTCATATCTTGATGCACCTTCAATTACCCATATCATTAAACATTACATATTGCTAATCAAATCCATAAAATATATATACATCTTCCGTTCTGAAATATATTGGGAATGTTCATCGTTTAATCTTATTTTATATACTGTGGCTAATGAGTAATAAGAATTTAGACAAGTAAGATATTCTTTAGATAGTCTGATGACCGCAATTTTTAGTTATACATATTTCAATATAAATCGAATTAACGTATTGAATTTCATAAAAAGTTAAATATAGTAAGTATCCTTAATGGAAAGGGGAAGAAGTTTGAAAGTCATTTTAAGCATAACCATGTGGTATGTATCCTCTGCAATGATTGACAAATGTATATAACAAATCCTTGACTTTAACCATTAAACTGATGGTTGAATTCGTAGGAACATGTTACAAACAATACCACTCCAACTCAAACGAGAACTCTCTAGATCTCATTGGAAAAACAAAATTCGAGGAGACCTGTTCAATGTACAGGTCTCCTCGAAATAACTAGAATTTAAATTTTACCTGAGACTTGATAGGTGGATTGAGGTCAACAGAGAAAAGGTAAGAAAAGAATTCATCAAGAGTAAGAGATTTTCTAGTAGTAATAAGCATATGTATATGAGGATGTTTTCTTCTTAACTTGATTTCTTCCACAATCTTCTCAGCCTCCGTTAATGTGGCCGCGGACTCTCCTTGAACTTCCACCATGAAATTAAGGAGCTGCTCCGCCGTCATGTAGGGCCCGCATTCGGCGTATTTATTGAAGAGATCTATAATATCCGACGGCGGTTGTAGCTCTGCCTTCTTGAAATTCCTTGAAAAGCATCCACATATCATGTAACTCTCCATTACTCTACAAAATTAAAAAGATATCTTTTGTTTTAATACCACTGGATTATATAAAGAAATGAATTATTTCCTATGTATTTGATATATATTGTTCATTTCAGTCCTATTTGAGAACGAAACCATATAATTTACACAAAATCTCACAAGAGACGGTCTATAGGATAGACCACAAAATTGGGCCAGCCCATTTCCTTTAACTGAATTTTTTTATTATAATATCAATTATATTATGTTATAATCCTAAATGTAAGGTATTATAACCTCGAATATACTATTCTATAATCCCAAATATAAGTTATTATAACCCCAAATAATTTATTATAACCCCAAATATACTATGTTATATTTTGGGCTGGGCTTCATAGATTTCGTCTATAGAATAGACCGTCTCCCATGAGACTTACTGTATAATTTATTTCCATGTTGACTTGTAAAATGATATTTTAAAATAATGGGTCTTTTTCTAACTATTACTCTTTCTTCTTATTAGATTTGATGTATTTATTTCAAATACTTGCACCTACTCTAATTAAATTAAATATTTTATTATAATTCCAAAAATATATATATGTCTACTTGTCTTTCTTCACAATTATTGATTCTATTTAATCAAATTGTTGTATATTATTTTATCAATTAATACATTTAATGAATAAATTGTAGTTTAAAAACAAAAATGTATACATGCATAGTTGTTTGAAAATTTTTTTTTTTTTATATTTGTTAACATTAAAAGTTTTGTACATTGAATAGTTAACATACTAGTAATAAAATAAAAGCAAAATTTATATTTATATAGGGTATAAACCATTAACGAATCACTTAAAGCTATAATATTATTATTATATCATACTAGTATAGAAACTCGTGCAATGCACGAAGTTATTAATACAAAAAGTAAATGTAAATTTAAATTTTAAATAAAGTTATAATTATATGCTATTTGTATATAATAAAGCATATACAATAAATAGAGGATTTTAGCATAGAGGAATATTTTAGCATAGATAATGCTTTTCGTAAAAAAGGAAAATTCCACGTTGTAACCCTGAGGTTTTGGGTTTCCATATGGTAACCAAAACTTTTAGAAAATCCTCGCGGGGACCCTGAGGTTTACCAAATTGTTCCGTCGTGACCTTTTTGCACATTAAACGTAAGCAAAATGTTAGCAAACGTTAATTTTGAAGTTTTAAGGTTGTTGTATGCCTATTTATGCGACTCACTCACTCACCATTTCAAATGTCATCAATTTCAACATTTTCTCCCAAAATATAAACTCTAACTCTACCATCTTTGGATTTGGAGGAATAATATGATTTGTATGAAAGATTTTAGAATTGAGGTTTATGTTTTGGGGAAAAGATTGAAATTCATGTCATTTGAAATGTTGAGTCACATAAATAGGCATACAGCATCTTAAAGCTTCGAAATTAACATTTGCTAACGTTTTAATGTGCAAAAAGAAAAATTACGTAAACCTCAGGATTACCACGTGGATTTTATAAAAGTTTTGGTTACCACGTGAAAAACCTAAAACCTCAAGGTTACCACGTGGAATTTCCCTTAAAAAAATTAGGCTCTATAAAAAAAAAATAAGGTTGTTAAAAAGTTTTCATACTTTTAAGGCAAATACGAGAAATCTTCATACCATAATGATTATTTGTCATTCTCAAAATAATTTTTGATTATCTTGTATCTTTTGCATCATGATGAAATATTTTTGATATTAAAATTTTAATGAAGATATTTTATTACTTAGCAAATACTAGAACATTAAAAATCAAATATAGATTCTAAGAAACTTTAATTTGAAATTTATGTAGCCTTTAAATTCAAAAATATAATATTTCAAAAAAATCTTGAAGAACATATCTTATTGTGATATATACTATTCATACAATAAGAAATAAGTTGATGTTAATTTTAGTAAGAATTATTTTATATGGCAAGTCATTATGGGAATAACATATGGAATTCTACAGTTTTTTTATTAGATTGTATGATGATTATTTTATATGGCAAGTCATTATGAGAATGACACGTGGAATTCTACAGTCTTTTTGTTAGATTGTATGATGATATGATGATATGAAGTCATTATGAGAATGACACGTGGAATTCTATAGTATTTTATTAGATTGTATGATGTATGATATGATGTAATATTTACTACACATACAATAAGAGATAAGTTGATGTTAATTTTAGTAAGAATTATTTTATATGGCAAGTCATTGTGGGAATGACGACACGTGGAATTTTATAGTCTTTTTAATAAATTGTATGATGATGTATGATATGATGTGATATTTACTACTCATACAATAGAAAATAAGTTCATGTTAATTTTAGTAAGAATTATTTTATATGGCAAGTCATTATAGGAATGACACGTGAAAATTTACAGTCTTTTTATTAGATTCTATGATATGCATGATATAATGTATGATGCTATATAACTTACATATTTTTAAAATGTTACATACTGATGTTTATTTTTACTTTATTACTTTTATTTACCGTGGGATGCAATTGAAGTTTATATATATGTGATATTCAAATTTTCCAATTTTATTTATATATATTAATGAAGTAAAATACATGTGCATTACACAAGTAGGTATCATCATTCTCATCATCATTTTACCCATTGTATCGCTTTCATAGGGATTATAAGCAGGTTTTGAGGAGGGAAGGAAGACGACAACCCATACCCATAATGGAGGAGGTGGCCAAAGAATCCCGACTCAAGATAGATACTCAGAAAAAGTTTTTGCTGCAGCTACTCGCAAGCCTGCATCTTACACCATAAGTTTGACCTATAACAATGATTAATAAATAAATACAAAAATCAATACCAATCATATAATCAAAAGACAAGTATAATTTAAATAAAAACGAGTCAAAGAGCGATATATGAAAGGTAAAGAACAAGAACAAGAACAACAACAGGTAAACGGAAAGCATCAGTAATTTAAGACATGAGTGACGCGTAATAACTCATGCAACTACCCATATCTCTGCTCAGGTCCTAAAAGAGGTGTAACTCATCTAGGTCCCTTTTCATCTATTCCCCCCATGTTCTCCTAGGTCTTCATCGAATTTTCTTACCCTCCACGATGATGCTTTCGATCCTACTCAGGTCCTAAACGGAAAGCATCATATGTCTTTCGCTTCAATCGCCCAGACCATCTCAACCTATTTTCACGCATCTTTGTAGAAAGAGGACCAATCCCTAAATTCTCTCTAAACTCCTGGTTCTTTATTCAATCCATCATTATGTGACCGCATATCCACCTTAGCATACACATTTTTGTAACTTTCATCTTATGTTCGAATGTCTTCTTTACTAACCAACATTCGGTACCATACAACATATAGTAGACCTGATTGCAACTCGCTAAAATTTTTCTTTTAACTAGGAAAAACTTTGTTATCCCCATTGGTGTATGAATGTTAGTCAATACTTTGTTATACATGTCCCCTATTGCCTCAATGTACCTTTGTGAAATACCTCTAACCTTGTAGCTATCACAAACAATGCCTCGGTATGCTATCTTACTCTTTTCCTAGTCGATGAATACCATATGCAAATCTTTCTTCATTTTACATTCTCATTTAGATTTTGAATAACCATTTTAACTAATTTAAGTTATATAATTAATACATAAACATATTTATGCATTTCACCTGTAAAAATGTTATTCTCATCGTTCTCATTTGATGTTTCCATTTTTCATTTTAGGCAGTTTATTTATTGTTTCCCTAAAAAAAGTTATATTTATATCACGTTGTTTGGACATAATTAGTTAGTCACCCTAATTTTAATATTTTTAATGTTTATGGTCCTCAAATGTTTTATTAACTTTATTTTAATATTTTATAGTGCTTATAGTTTTCACATATATTTCCACTAACTATCTTTTAATATTTTTTTAATGTTTGCAGTTTCCATATGTTTTTTCTAAATTTATTTTATTATATATTGTTTTTATTTTTCCTCTTAAGCTCAACCATTCAATAAAATAATTTTTCCTCCGTCTAAAAATTTTATTTTAATAATTTTCGTAAACATTACTTAAAGAAAATATCAAATAAGAACTAAAGAGTAGACCAGAAGTGCAACTATAGTGACTTGTTTCAAATGTCAATAATTATAACAATAAATGAGTGATAATGGCCCAATTGCATTTAATTAAATTTGCAGACAAAAAGTAGTTGATCAAATCACTACTTTCAACTTTACTAATTTACACACTAGGTATAGGAGAAGCGCTTTTTTTATCCCGTAGGAGTCAGAGTTTGAGTGGGGTTTTCTTTTCTCTAAAAGATGCGGATAAATCATACCTGTACCTCCAACGACGGAGTAAAGAGAGATGCGCGCAGTCAAAAAACCCCTTAATTATTCCCTACGTTCAGTAGGGATTAAATCCCAAATCTTCTGCTCCACATGCAGATGCTCTATTCATTAAGCCACAAACGGCCATATTTGGTATAGGATAGTAATATTTTTTTTAAAAAGCAAAAATGAAACAAACTTTATGTATTTAACATTATCTTTAAACATGCATGATCTTTATAATAATCTTATTGCCTTTTTGTCTACTACTTATTTGCATTTTAAAAAGGTGACCTTGAATGAGTAAAAAGTTATGAAACAAATTTTATAATTAATCGAAGTTTTATAAAAATGAAAACTTTTAGCAGGATTATGGTTAGAATATTGCTTATAAAGCATACGGAAAATCATAACCATGTAGAAGTAATATCATTGGAATAGTAAAAAAAATACTTTTTAGAAATTCGAAGAAATATTATTATTATTATCTCTACCAATCCTTGATTTCATGAACTTGGCTTAGGAGTAGGGGTGAAACTTATTCTGAATAAAACCGCAAATTGAACTAGAGCAAACCGAATAACAAATATGTTTGGTGATTTTAAAATTTGATTTGGATTAGGTTTCAAAAACCGAAATATTAAGGTTTGGATTAGGTTTGAAATTTTCAAAAAGCGCAAACCGAATTTCTATACCGCAAACCGAAATATTTAAGAAATTACATATAGCTTACTAACATTAATGTATTAGCCCAAGCCCAATACATTCTAAACCTAAAAAATTGAAAACCCTACATGTACTACCGCCGTCCCACTCCCACACTTGTTTAGTATTTTGCAAGATTTGTTATATTTGAATGACTTTGTAAGACATTATGTTTGTTATTATTCATCTTGTATGATTTGCTATTGTCTTAATTATTATAATTGTAGTTTAAATTGATATTCGGCCCGAAGAAAAATTCGGCCTGGGCGGTTTGGTTTGGTCTACAAAAAAAAATGCGGTTCGATTTGGTTCGGTCTAGAAACTAATTTGGTTCGGTTTGGTCTGGTCTGAAAATATGGAGACCGAATAATATATGGTTCGATTTGATTTCGATGAAAGTCCAAACCGTAGACCGAACTTTCACCCCTACTTAGGAGTTAGGATATAATTCTATGTCATCATTGTTGTGAAAATCGCGATTTTGATCTATAATTTTATGATTTTACGATCAAAAAATAAGCGAGTGATTTCAATTGTAGATAGAATCTTAAAGTTGTAGAATCTTACGATTCTAGCTAGTTGAAATGAAATTTTTAGAGGTAGAATCATAACACGATTCTACGATTCTACGACTTAACAATTCGATTCTACAAATTCAGTACGAATTATTTTTAATTTTTCTTATGTACCATCTTTTACTAATCTCATTCACACATAGACATAAATTTCAAATGTTCCATCATGAAAACTTACAAAAAATAAACTTCTTAATCGGCATGAAGATTTAAATAAATTATTAAAAAATCTTCATTATATTCTTAAAAATAAAGTCAAAGAAACTTTAGTTCATAAATTTGAACTTTAAAATTGGATAATAATGATAAGAAATTAGATATTTTAAATATATTTTAGTTTATTTGTAGAATCATACAGTTCTACGATTCGATTCCACCGATTCAATTCTACCTCTCTAAACGATTCTAAGTAGAATCACGATTTTAACAACTTTGCCTATCACTAAAGTACTATATTGAAAGCTCACTAATTAATTTATATTATTAAAAAAAATTACTTAAATTAAGTTTTTAAAAATTAAACTTTTACCTCTAATGTTAAAATGAAAGAGAAACAATAGTAATTGATTGATGACTAATAATAAAAAGAGGAATCATTTGTGAATTATAGCCTCAAAGTTTAGTCGTTTTGTGAATTACAGCCGCAAAGTTTTTTTAATGAATTACAGCCACCAAGTTTTGAAAATGACCACCATTACGGCCAAATGACCGGTTCTCACCGTTGACCAGCAAAATGACCGGTTCTCACCGTTGACCAGCAAAATGACCTTTGACTTTCTTTTTTCCTGATTTTACTTTTTTTTTGAGTTTAATTTCTTTTTCTTTTTCCTTTTTTTTAATTTAATTCCTTCATCATATTCACATCTTCATCCTCTTCCTCCTTCTTCTCCATCATGTTCATCCTCTTCATCCCTAATAAACTTCAAACACTCCATTAATCTTCAAAGACTTAATTTCTCTCCAAAGTCCAAACCCTAGGTTTTCTTTCCATCAATATCACTTTTCTTACTTTGTTCTTCCACCATCATCAACTAATATATTGATAAAAATATGCACAGCAATGAAAACAACTGACAAATTAAAACCAACAGAGTGAAATGAAACCAAATTAAACCCAAATGAACGCCAATAAAATCAACATAGTGAAATGAAAACCCAAAAAAGACATTTAGAACTAAAATCAAAAAAAATGAACCCCATTTAGTCATAATTAACAAAGTTAATCCGCAAAATCATAAACCCTAATTAAAATCGGGTAGATGGAAATTACTTTCTCAAATACAAAAAAAAAGTGGTTTACTAGTAAATGAATTCAAACAATTGTACTGACAGTGGCGGACCTAGAATTTGAAATATGGGGTTGCGAGTTTAATAAAAGCATCTTGTTTTCATCAACAAGTAAAACATAACTTTAAAAACTACAACATATATATAAGAAACTCAACACAAATCTGATACGTAGTTTATAAGTTAATTAAAATGATAATTTTTGATGTTATTTGTGAATAACAATTAATGAAATCATAAATACAAATACAAATTTTAATTCTGAATTGAAATCATCTGACTTAAAGCAAATTAAAAATATGTTTTATAAACGTTCTGCAAAAATTATGATTTAATTTATATAACAAATAATACCTAAATCATACAAAAATAAAATTAATTTTATCATAATTTAAAGCAAATTAAAATTAAACCAAAATCAAATCATACTCAAATCACAATACAAAAGTTAATAAATTCTAAAAAAATATAAATCTAATTCAATTTTAATAATTGACCCAATATAATTATGGGGGATTGGATTATGGGGGTGTGGACATTGGGCAACAACAGTGTAGTGTCGGCAGCAGTGGCTGTGGGCCGGCTAAGAGCAAGCGACAAGCCGGTAATTAACAATAGTGCTTAATAGCTTGAGACTTTTAAAACAAAGATTGGGAGCAAGAAGAGTTTAAAATGGGAGAATTATGAAAACTAATTGTCATTAATTTCCTTCCTTTAATAGTCATTAAGGTAATTTCTCTTATTAGCCTAGTGGTATGACAGTGTGATTAATTATCAATATTTGGCAATAGGTTATGAGGTCAAGACATACATGATACATATTACTTCGTTGATTTTTTTTATGGGGTTGCATATTTGGCAATAGGTCATGGGTTCAAGATATACCTATTACTTTCTTGATTTTTTTAATGGGGTTGCACATGCAACCCCATCACCTAAGCTAGGTCCCCCACTGTGTACTGACCTTTGGAGATGCTCAAATGATGGATTGATTTGCTTGAAGAATCACAGATTATTGGGTTTTTGCCTTTCTGGAGTTGGGTAAATTGTGTTACTTGACTAAGGTACTAATAAATTCTAGCGTAGATTTTACAAATTACCAATTAATGGAGTGTTTAAAGTTTATTAGGGATGAAGAGGATGAAGATGATGGAGAAGAAGGAGGAAGAGGATGAAGATATGAAGAGGAAGAAGGAATTAAATTAAAAAAAAGGGAAAATAAAAAAGAAAACTCAAAAAAAAAGTAAAATCAGGAAAAAAGAAAGTCAAAGGTCATTTGTTGGTGAGAACCGGTCATTTGGCTGTAATGCTGGTCATTTTCAAATTTTGGTGGCTGTAATTCATAAAAAAAACTTTGCATCTGTAATTCACAAAACGACTAAACTTTGAGGCTGTAATTCACAAATGATTCTAAAAAGAGTAAAAAGTTTAAGGGTTTAGATTTATTAGGCACAACTTCTCTCTTCTTCTCTCTAGGTTTTGCTCCCTTCTCTAGTGTTAGGCCATTGCTATGGCTAGGAGTAATGAATGCCCTTAGAAGAACATTGTGACAAAGTTAGTTACCTAAATCTTGAGCATCTTCAGGTTCTAGTAGATCTTCCGCTGGAAATCCTCATCTTTCTAACTCCCCTTTAGCAAAGGACAAGGGTTAGAACTTTAAATGTAACACCCTGGCCCAACGAGGACGGTGTATTCCTAGTGGGGGTGATTGTGCGTTCAGTGCACCTAGTGGGGGAAAAGATCCTAAAGTGACGGTCCAACGAGGACGTTGTATTCCTAAGTGGGGGTGAGTGTGATACCCCGGATTTTGCGTTAAAAGAGATTGATAGACTACTCATATCAACAAGGTGCATCTTCTTTTCATGGGAGCCCAGTTGCTATGAACTCCACATTTAGGCGTGCTTGGTGGAGAGAAATCTTAGGATGGGTGACCTCTTGGGAAGTTTTCTCGGGCGCGCACGAATGAGGCCAAAATGCGCTGGAAAGACTTGTGTTGGTTTGTGGGGCCAGTCTACAGTTTCCATGAGTAGTCACCAGCGGTCCGAGGGGCAGGGTATTACATTAAAACTCTGCTGACAGTGGTGAGCCCTACTCTAACTCTCAATCTGTAACCTCAGCATCTCGAGGGGTTTGTAAGTTGGGTGTCAATGGTCATTAGTAGTGCTAAGGGTGCACTGGATTCGACGGAGATGCAGGGTTCGAAACAGGGCATTATTCCATTGAATCTGCTCAACCCAGTACAAGCAGCGACTGTTCCTATGCCCCTAATCAGTAAGTCTTTGGCCATTGAATTTGTAAAATTTGATTTTGTTGATATTATTGATTAAGTTTACTTTTGGAAATCTGTTGTAGTGTGTTTTATATTGTGTGACAACCTTCCTTCTCAAATAATGGAGGGTTTTTTTAAGAGGATTAGGAAAGATCTCGGTATTGATAAAATTATCATGGTAGCTAAGGGTGTATTTCTTGTGAGGTTCCTTGAACATGAAGCTCATGAGAAAGCTTTTGATATGATTGGTTTTATATTTGATAATAAAACCTTTTATTATGAAATCATGGGTTGCCTCCATGTCATATGATAAGGAGAACCTCTGTACTTTACCAATTTGGAGTTGCTTTCCTAGTTTAGATGTTATGTATTGGGGTGAGCGTAAATTGGAAAATATTGATGAGATGTTAGGAGTGGTGAAGCGCTTTGACATAACCACTACTAATAAGGCTCGGGGTATGTTTACGAGGGTTTTGATTGAGATGAATTTACTGATTATTTTCCTGATGCGATATTTTTTGAGAATGAACATGGTGACTTGATGTTTCAGTTTATTCTATATGAAACCAGCTTGGTGTAAGAAGTGTGAGCAATTTGGGTATATGGAAGAACAATGTAAACGGAGTGTGCCACATAACAACCAACAAAATTCTTTAGTGATAGTGAGGGTTTTCAGCTGGTGCAATCTAAGGCTAAATCTGCTCCACAACTTGTTATTCAAGTAGCGTCTTAGACTCCTTGTATCCCTATTGTTAGCTCTCATTCATTTGGTCTTGTAGGTATTCTAGCCTCTAGGAATTATTTTAAGGTCCTTGAAAATATTGTGGAAGGTACTAAAGATGTTGATGATGAACCAAATATAAGCCCTGGGCTACCCCATTCAGTTATCATGAATAACATCCTTTGTTGAATTTCAAGTTACCGAATATGATACAGAAAGAAAAGGAGTTAGCTAGCTCTCTTCTCAAGCACAATGTTTCCTTATTCAGTTTCCTTGAGATCAAGGTTAAGGGTCGAACCTTGGTCGTTTATATTAGAATTTATGCCTTGGTGGTGTTTTACCCATAATTGTGCTTATCATCATGGGGGGAGCATTATTATTGGTTAGAAGGGTTTTGAATTGGATGTGAATATCCTTTTTATGAGAAACCAAATTATTCATCTAGAGGTTAACCCTTTGAAAGTTAACTCTTTCTTCTGCACCTTTATTTATGCTGATTTTGATGCTAGTATTCGTAGACTATGTCCGTAGAATTTATAGATACTAATCAGGCGGAATGGTTAAAGAATCTCATGTTTGAGATACCTTTGTTTACAAAGCAAATATCACCGATGGCAATTCATACGAATTACACAATAGCTTTGGGTAAAGCTTATAGTTTAGTGCATAACAATAAGTTCTATTATATTGCTCTTAGGTATAGCTTAGTCCAATGACTTATTGCTAATGTGATCGTAACTCTTGATTATGTGACACTAAGTTCAATATGACTGGTTTTGCACTAAGCCCATAAGTACAGATTCAATTGAACAAGCATCAATTGCAATGAGATTAGTTCAACCAAAAGTTCAAGGGAAAGCTCGATTCACACGCGATTAACATCATGTCATGAATTTAATGTGGTGTAATTCCTTTTAATTTTTTTAGCAATAAGGATTAATGACCCAAAGGTTGCTATGAACCGTGATGAACGGAGTTGTTGTCCATAAAATGTTCTCAAGGTTAAGAGTTGACGAGCTTGTGGGGAAATATTCATTCACGGGGATATATAGTACGTACGGAGAACATACTTATATAAGTTTGAAGTGTTGCCCCTTCAAGTCAAGATTGACATATCGACTAAAGTAAACTTATGAATAAATTTGGACGCGGCCATTTTAATGTGTCAACGTAATAAGTTTGTATTATTTCTATTATGTGTGTTTTTGATCTTCAAGTACTTGGATGAGTTAGTTGATTGAGATCTGCATGGACATCAATTTAAGCTAGATCACTTATGAAGTGTGTTATACAACTTATACTAAGTGTTAATCAATCCATAGGGCCATTAGCGTTGATGTATAAAATGAAATTATTAACTTTTTTGTGAAAAGCAAAAAAAAGGTTTAAATATTATCTATATAGGGTCAATTATTATAGAAGCAATACTTGCAGAGTCATTGTGATGTCTCTATTCATCAATGACCTGAATTTCGGAAAATCTCTAAATATCATTTGTCTTTTCCAGATGTTAAACATTTCAACTCTTCAGCAAACCTTCCTAACATTGTAAAATTGGTTACTATCTTCCTACCGATGATGGTATTGAAGATAACTCTTGGATCAGGTTCCTAACGGTCTAATTCAAACCGTCCAAGTTGTCTTTTGGTCCAAACGACTAATAGTCCAGTCCAGACATTCTTGGCTATCTTTTGGTCTAGACAGCTTATAGTCCAGTCTAGATATTCTCAGCTATTTTTAATCCAAATAACTTAGAATATGGTATAGACACATACATAAAGTATATAATTTTCTTCTTAAATTTACATTTAATTGAAGAAGTAGCTCCTTAAATTGTGAGTTAGAAATTTTATGATTAGTGTAATAAATTGAATATTTAATTGTCACGTGTTAATGATGATTAACTTACAATAAAGCCAATACAAGCACTAAGACATTACCCCCAAAAAGAACACAAATTTTGGCACATGGGTGATGGGCCATGTATTGTTTCCAGGACCGTTCCTGAAGGTAGTTTTGAGGTGCAATCGCCTAGGGCCCAGCTCATGAAGGGGCCCAAATTAAGTTAATCGCTATTATTAAAAAATTGTAATTGCATAAATAGCTTCTAACGTGGATCGAATTTACAATATTGAGTTTCTTAATTAAGCACATGATCATCAGACTACATTAAAAAACGAACTGAAACTTTAATATATAAGGGCCATTTTTCTATTTTCTGCCTAGGGCCCGAATATTATTAGGAACGGCACTGATTGTTTCTTGATTCATTTTGATTCATTTTTTGTTATCCATTTTCGTGTACAATAGAGTAATTATAGTAGGAAACACAAATATTTAAAACTTAAAGAAGTATTTACTAATCTCATGGAAAAATTTTTGAAAGTACTTCATTCATTTCTTTTTCAACCAATGTCAAACAATTATATGTTTTATATATTGGTAGGAAAAATTTTCAATAAAGCCGATTATGTTCAAATACGATATTATAAAATTGCTGTTTAGGATTTAGAGGAAGTTCTGTTTGAATAGTTAGTGCAATTATTTTTAAACTTGTACTGAGCTTTGTTGTTTGATAATAAATTTTTTTCCTGCTGTTGAAAAACATATTTACTAATACTTACATATACTATTTTTCTTTTCTTTTGAATAGCTAAACTTTACATTAAAGGCACCGGGTAATAAAGTGTACTTATTAAACATATGAAGGTATAGTGTAAGTTAAGGACATAGATAAATGTCACCAACTTTTTCATTGGATCGGCACCTCTTTTGACATTTTTGCCTATGAATTTAATTATAACTTCTTTTTAAATTATACTCTCTCAATTCAATTTTAAGTAATCATTTGTATGTCAAAGCAACATAGAAGGTGAATTCAATATCGAAAATGTCGATATAGCTATTTTATGTAAAATCTCATAAATGTTTTTAAAACAATGATTTTTATAAAAAATTTTGTAGATTTTTATTATTCAAATTTTGAATTTGTCATAATTTTAATTAATATCTTATTTCATTGTAAAAAAAATCATTTCCAAAATTTTTAATTAACATAATCTTAAATTTACCAATTTTTAATTAAAAATTAAAAAGGTAACTTTTTAAAATAGGGTCAAGTGGTGCGACTATGCTTACGTAAAGTCGCACATTTTTGTGCAACTTGATCCTGTTTGAAAAAATTATGTTTTCTTATGAAATTAATTTGAGCATGAATTTAGAATATTTCTAAAAATTCATATAAATTGCATTTACGTAAAACACATTTTGTGACTTGAGAATGAAGAAAAATGAAAGTTTTTTTTTTTTTGAAAAGATAGGCAAAACTGAACAATTATTGAAGAAAATAACAATACACATGCAAATTAAATATGATTTAAACCAGCGAAATAAGGATTGATAAGAAATATCAAGTCTATGATCTTGATGTATAAAGGCCCACTGTTTGGAAAACCATAAAACATGCTAGTAATCATATAGTATTATTGTTTTGATGCTAAATGACAAATGTCAATCACAGAAAAGTTATTTGATGCTAATTGCTATAATATGACAGGAAAATTTAATTATACTAAATATATAGCATAGAATTTCACTAATTTCCTAGTATACAAAATATGTCTTAATATAAATAAACAAAATTAACTTTAAGATTATAATTTTATACCAGAAAAATTATAGAATCTCACTTTTTTCCTTTGACATAAAGTACAATATTATATTATCATTTTTAAAATAAGGTTGTTTTGAGAAAGTAATATTCATTTTTCAAACACAATATCTCAAAATTTTTTTTAAAAAAAAAGTTTAAATTAGGCCAACTAATTATTATGGTGCTGGCCAATTGCATTGAGATACTACTTATATGATTATAATTGTATTTTTTAAACTTATTCATTAAAATGAGATTCTTTCCTGTAATATTGAGAAATCTCATTGGTTAATTTTTCAATTAAAATAATTAGTTTCGAACAATATGTAAATATCAAAGTTATTTAAATTTACATTTCAAAAATAGTCATTAAAAAAACTCTGCATTGCCACACAATACACAAGCGGTAAGCTTCAATTTCAATTATTAAAAGAAGTAAGAATTGATGTTTTATTGATTATTTCTTATCAATCTTTTTCGTAAATAAAAAGTATTCCACACATTTCATTTTCTGGTGTTTAAAATTAAAATAAAAAAAACAGAGTTGTAAATGAAATTTTATGTAATGCTCCCTTTGATTTCATGTTATTCTGAAATCGAACTTATGAATTTTATTGTCAAACTTTGAATATGACTTCTAACCAATCTATATGAAAAAAATATAATCCTGTGGGATCTAGATTTATTCGTCCTAATTATATTTTTCAAATATCAACTTTTTAGAATTTTAGAAATTCTCAATTTCAATTTTTTGACTTTTATGTTTGGATTGGAATCTGCCAAAAATGTGAATGGAAAAAACAAACAGAAGTAGAGGGAATACTCTTTGTTCCTCTTATTTTGCATTGCTTTTTATTTTAATTTGTCTCATTAATTTTACACATTTTGCTTTTTCTGGCAATAGCCTCGCGTTTTTTTCTTTTAACCTCTTTCTCAAACTTTTATTTTCTCTCCATCTTAACCACTTATTAGTTTTATTCTGTACTTCTTCTTTGTCTCATTTTCCAACCCAATTTCCTTTTCTACTAAATTTTCACCTATTTTGCATTGATACAAAATCCAAGGAATTGAGACTGTAATAATGTATGGGTGCCATTCCAATTTTGACCAACACTTTAATGTTTTGTATTTATTTTTTTTTTTGTTGTTATCTCTACTACAACACCACATGCATATGTTTTTAGGGTATGAAATGAAAGCTTTTAAGAGGTTTAACAATGAAAAACAATATGAGAATTGTCAAACAAAAGTAATGGAATAGACACAATGTGTTTTATGGGGTATATTGGATACCTCCCCCTCAAATGTAGTTTTATTATAACGATTCAACAATAAAAGTATAATAAACCTTCCTTATCTTGAGAACAAACTCTCAAGATTACAATACTAGAATAAATTAAGAATACTCTCGAGTTTCTAACAATTGAACTAGCACTTTCACAAGTTTTTGTGTTTGTGGTGAGTTTTTTTTATGGTTGATGTATCCTTTTATAGGCAAGGAGTACATCATTCTAGAACCACATCATAAATCACCATTAAGCCACACATAACACCAACATTAACCATCACAATAAGTGTGACAATAATCAACAATAAACAAAGTAATTAAACAAGGAATACTATGCTCTATCCATGTCATATTGTAGCTTTAACGTCCCAAAAATAATCCTAGGCAAAGTGCTCAAACGACGACTCAGTTCAGAACCCACTGCACAATGCGTGCTTGAACATCACTTGAAGTGCCTTGAACGAGCACACCTTTCCACCCACTTTTGACTTTGTTTTCCTGTTGCCATGTTCGAGCAACCTTCATGCCATGCATTGCCTTGTTCAAGGCATGGTTCCATCCTTTAGTGAAGTCTCATTTGCCTCATATTAAGCACCTCATTGATTCATCCAAACCATAAACTATTTACAAACGACACATCCTTATCGTTCTTTTCCAAAGTACAAGACAAATCATGTTCTATTAAGTGTTCAAATTCATCATCATTATTAAGTATTTTGGCACTTGGATTAACAATCTCCCCCTCAAGTCCAAAACTCTTATCATCCTCAAAAGTAACTCTCTTTGACCCAAACAAAACACCTATCACCTTTGTGGCCTAGGCTACCACAACCAACTTGTAACTCATACAAGTTCCTCTTACTCCTTATTCCCTTCATGAGCACATGCTCCCTCTAATCACCTTCAAAACCCCTCCACTTGCTTTGAAAGTGCATCCCTTACTCTCAAGTCTACCCGATGATATAATATTCTCTCAAAGTTACGAACAAATCTTACATCACCAAGTCTTCTTTTGACACCCCCATGTGTCTCAATTATAACCACACCAATAGCTTTTACTTTCACCTTTTTATCATTTGGTAAAGTAACAAGAACATTATCACCATAACTAAGCTTTGTAACTTTCTCCTTCTCACAACAAATGTGGAATGAGCAACCAGAGTCTATTACACATCCCTTACTATGAACCATTCTCCCATCAACTAATAGAGACCCATTATATTCATCTTCTATCACTAGTGGAAAAAACCTCATTTGCTGCGGGTTTTTTAGGGTATTGGCTGCGGTTTTGTCTCGCAGCCCTTGGAGTAGCAGCAAAAGAGATTTTATTATTGGATGCGGACATTACAACCGCAGCCTTTAGTCATTTTTTAAAATAAAAAAAAACCATTGGCTGCGGACATATATAGAACCGCAGCCCTTTAGTCATTTTAGTAAATAAAAAAAAAATTCAAAAACTGAAAATGAACCCAGAAAACGATGAACATGCAGATCTAGATCTAGATCGAAGAACAATAAATTTTACAGATCTAGATCGAAATACATAAAAAAACGAATGAAAGAATAAAAAAAACGAAATTTAGGTACTTTGAATAAAAAAACGAAGAACAATAAATAAATATTACAGATCTAGATCGAAATATACATCATAAAACAAATAAAAAAACGAATCAATTCATTACAACAATAAAACGAAGAACATAACCTTAAAAAATGAAACGAAGAACAGATCTAAAACGAAGAACAGATCTAAAAAATGAAACGAAGAACAGATCTAAAACGAAGATCTAAAAAAATGAAACGAAGAACAACAATAAAACAAATTTTTTGAACAACAAACGAACATCAAAACGAACATCAAAAATATTATAAGAAAATACATCAATCTTCGAATAGGCTTAAGAATAGGCTGAAGAAAACACATCTTCATCTTTATTAGCAAATTCTTTGTGCTCGAAAATTAAAAAACGAAATTACCCAGAAAAAAAAAAATAAAAACAAACCTTAAAGAATTAAAAACAAATCTTAAAAACACATCTTCATTATTCTTTGTGCTCAAAAACGAAATCAGACTTCATTTTCTGAAAATCCTTTGTGCTCGAAAACGAAATCAGAATGAAGCAAATTCATCTTCATCTTCATTAGCAAATTTTTAGAGAGAGAACAACACTTGAAGTTTCATAATAGCTTGATATTCTCCAGAAATTCGAGGCGTTTTAATTGAAAGAGAAGAAGGAATCAAGAAGGAAGAAGGAAGAGAAGGAAGAAGGAGAAAAAGTAAGAGAAAACGGCGCCCAAGTGTTATGAAGAGAGAGAGGCGCCCATTTGCTCTAGGGTCATGAAATTAGGGTTATGAAATTAGGGTTTTTAATTTAGAGGACCATAAGAGGCACCTTTTTGGCTTTTATATGCTGCGGACCAATATAGAAACCGCAGCCCATTACTGTATTACACTTATTGGCTGCGGACAAATAAACAAACCGCAGCCTATTCCTTTTTTTTTAAATTTTGTACATTGGCTGCGTATACACTTAAACCGCAGCCAATTAACAGCAGTCAATAGCTTTTTTTCCACTAGTGTCTTATAAAGCCTAGATTGGCACTCCCGCTACTCGCACTCTCATTTCTCCCACTATCCCTTAAGTTTTTTTATTCTCTTAAGGTCCTCAAACTCTTTGGACATCATTTGTATGTGCCTCTTTTTCTTAAAATAGTAACATTCTTTAGATAAGGTCCTCTATAAAAATGACCTTACCATCTCTTTAGCCAAATCTTATTTGCCTCACATTTAGCACCTCATCAATCGTTCTAAACCTTAAACCATTCACATATGACACATCCTTATCGTTCCTCTCCAAAGTACAAGACAAAGCATGGCTTTTGACGCCCTAGTGAGAAGGTTTTGAAAGCGTCATAGTAGAAGTAAAGGAAAACCTACAAGAATTTGGGAGGAACAAATAAAAAAATGATTTTTCGTGAGTTACACCTCTCTGATGACCTGACTAGGGATATTGCTAGTTGGAGGCATCTTATTTATTTCTTAAACTACTAATACTCTCTCAATTACTTGTGAGTGTTCTTTTTCTTGTCTTTTACAGGTCGTTCTTTTACTCGTTTTTACCTAATTTTATTTATATGTTTTTTATTTATTTTTAATTTTAATTTAGGGTCAATCTTGTGTGCTAGATGCGGGCTTACTGATTCAACTTCATTCGGTCTTTTTTTTTGGAAATTCTACATGGTAAACACCTGGTATAGAGAAATGTCAGTGGTTGCCAATCTTTTTTTTTTCTACAAAAAAGCACCTAACTTTTGCAAAACTAACTACAGTAACTATATTGCACCAAAAATGTTTAAAAATCATTAAATCTGGAAATTACAATTTTTCCCTTGTTTGATTCTAATAAAGCTTCATCTTCATCTTCGCCAATCATTTTCTCCCTTCATATGCAAGTGACCATTCATAATCACCTTTGACTATCCTAATTACCAATAGTACTCTTGTGTTTTAGCACTTGAACGTCTCTTTTAAATAATAATATCATTTTTTAAAAAACGGACGTAGCGGTTACCTTGATGGGACAAATCTTTTGAAAGACCAGTCGAAGCAAGTATTTATTCGTCAATTTTCAAGCACATATATCAAAAATATTTAATGTCGTTTTCGCCTATCATAATAATAGTTTAAAACACGGACATCACAATTAGCTGATTACCCTTTTGGGGCAACGTTTTCGAAAATCCGATTGAAACAAGCATTAATTTATTTATTTTTCAGCGTGTACATTGAAAAGAATATTAAACATTTTGATGGGTAAAAATGACCTTACTATATTTTTCGGTTTACATTTCGAAAAATAGGTAAATACTTGTTTCAACCTGATTTCCAAAAGAGTTGCCCCATAAAGGTAATCGCTAAGTTTGTTTTTTTTTTTTAAATATATCGTTACGATCGGTAAAAAAAACGTTAGATTTCATTTTCGGTTTACGTGTTGCGAAATAGGTGAATAAATACTTGTTTCGACCGCATTTCCAAAAGAGCTACCCTAACAAGATAATGGTGACATACGTTTTTTGAAAAAATATTGTTAAGATGGATAAAAACGATGTTAGATATCTTTTTCTTTCTACATGCCGGAAAATAGACAAATAAGTACTTGTTTCGACCGCATTTCCGAAGAGTTAGTCCATAAGGTTGATTGCAACATCCATTTTAATATCGTTATGATAGATAAAACGACGTTAAATATCTTTTTCGATTGACTTTCAACATATAATTAAAAATTAAAATAATTATAATTATTAAGTTTCTACATAAAACTATAAACATCATATCAATTCACTTAGAGATAATCATATTTTCTATTAAACCTCACTTTTACCAATAAACCACCTTAAACTTCTATCATCTTCTCCATAAATAATAAATAAATTTTCGAACACAGTGATCTGAACATTGACTTTCATTTGGGATAGGAACATTTTGAGTAGATATATATACAATAGGTATGATAATTAAACAATAATGAGTTTACATTTAATTGATCCACAATTACAAATTTAAAAATTTCCTAGTTATTAAGAATCGGCCAAGTACGCAGTATTATCATTTGACATTTGTCAAATCATACACATATATACTTCCTCCGTTCCATAATACTTGTTACATTTAACATTTTTACGCAATCTTATATACTATTTTGTTCATTATATGTCGAATTATTATACATATTTAAAATTTATAAAAAGTTTATATTATAAAAGTATGCGATTAGACGATTCAAACAAGATCCCACTTGACTATATTATTACTTACATAATAACCGCAATCTATAAAATAAGCACAAACCATAAATAATATCTAAAAACGAAATGTAGCAATTTTTATGAAACCGAGGAAGTAGAAGTATATATTTGAAACAACAGCGCAAAGTTAGCAATATTTTAAGGGAAATAACATGCATAACCCAACAAAATTGCTAATTGACTAGATACATGATACATGTCTACATTATGCATTCACTTAACTACACTATTAAATTATGATAAGCTTATATAGATAAGTGTCCATTTGTCACATTAATAAAGGTTTTGAAGGGATCGTTTTCAACGGTTTGGCTGTCATTTGTTGTGAAAATAGTATACTCATAATAATAATATTAATAATAATAATAATAATAATAATAATAATAATAATAATAATAATAATAATAATAATAATCATCATAATAATAATAATTACGCAGAGAGCCAGAGAGGTCTTTGAGGGTGTGCGAGGTGATCGACCGCACAGGGGCCCCTCTTTCTCCCGTATATGAAAAAGTTAATCAAAAAAGGAATATGTTAAATTTATTGATAAAATATGCTCCCTCCAACTCATTTTAATTGTCTCATTTCCTTATTTGGGACATTCACTTTAATTGTCTCATTTCTGTTTTTGTATAGCTTTTTTTACCTAAATACCTCACTTTTCCAATTCTCAATACCCAACTACCACCTATACAATTAATTCAATTAATTAAAATACCCAACTACCACCTTTTTAGTGGACCTCATCTCACTCTTAATATATGTGCCCAACTCAAATTGGACAATTGAATTGAGTTGGAGGGGTATTATATATACTATAAATAAGACACACAAAAAATTAGCACAAGACCCCCAAATTTTTCAAGACGACTCAGTACTTATGTATACTCCCAATATGCCAACGTAATGATTATGATTTTGTTTTGAGTCACCAATTTATATTATTTATATTTTTGGATGATAGTCTATTATTATCTGTGCTTATGCTTTTTAGTCTATTTGTCAATTGCAGGTTTCTCTCTCTTGAAGACCATTCTCGAGACGTGGGACTCTTTGATCGCACTCTCCTCTATGGGTATGAGCCTGCCATCGCTTTTTCCTCCCCAGACCCTGATCATAGTTTTCTATGAGCTAGATACATTGTGTATGATGATAATTATAATGAGTTTATCATTTTTTAATCTCATTCATACATTTAAACGCTATATTTAACAAATTTTTAATTTTTTTCTTAAATAACCCGCTATTTTTTTCTCTAATCTGATCAAAATGAAAGTGACCTACTAATAATCATTCAATCCGACCCCTCATGATAAAACAAATAGAACCAATGATGAAACAGCAAACTTGTTCTTTATGCATAAAAATGATAATAATAATTAATATGACACAATCATCTTGGACTTTGGGAATTTGGACACATCTTATGACATGTGTCACATTACGCAAGTGTTGTTCAACATTGTTCTTGTATAAAGAAATAAGTAAATTATATATTTGAAATGATCATATAGATAAATATATTATTGTTGTAATAATAACTAAACACATTTTTCAAGTATTATTGGGTTGTTCATTTGTACCTTAGATTCTTCTATATCTAGGACTTGGAAGTATAATAATACAAGGGTACGTTGGCATAACTTATTTTCTAATTTTGGTAGACAATAAAGTATAATTTTATCATCATCCCACCCAGTGTATCCCGCACATAGAAAATTATGGACAGGGTCTGAGAAGGAAGGACGGCAACTCATACCAATGAATTAAGAAGAGCGCAACCAAAAAGGAGTCCCTCAGCTCTAGAAAGACCTAGAGAAGCACTTGCGACATGTAGATAAAAACGAAAAAGATACAAAAATATATAAAACAATAAAAACTAAAGAGAAACGGTGCAACAACAACCCAGAAACTAAAACAGCGAGAGAACCGGCCCCCTAAAAGAAACTCTAAAAGAAAACACTAGTCTAAAACATGGATAAGACGCCTCCAATTACCCCTATTCCAAATATGACTTTATATGACTTTATATGACTATTAAATACTTGAACTTTTGGTCTTTCGTAAACATAATTAAGCTCTTGTTTGTTTGTATGGTTACATTGAAGTATGACGAATGACGATTAAACTCATTTGTAATTCAATAAGAAAATTTCTATAGTAATGTCTATTGCATAAAGGTAATATCTTTAGAAGCCCAACTCCGTGTATAGTACAAGTTTCAACTTTCATGTTAAATGGATTTTTTAAATATATTTGATCGGTATATGATCTTATCTAAAATTTGATGATCTATTTTAACTGAATTTTAAAAATAAACGTTGACCTTTTAAATAGGCTTTTGATGAACAACTCTACCTTCACATTAACTTCCATCTCTTTATTTAGTAAAAATCAATACTAGCCACAATTATTAATTTTGAGTTTCAAGAGTACATTTCAAGTCTTAGATGAGAAAACAATGAAAAATAAATTGATAAAAAGTAGAGATTATACATGTCTAGGGATGAAATAGGAGCAATGTTAATTACCATTTAGGTAATTTTTTTTGTCTCTAATTGACAAAAATAAATTTGAATATTATAATATATGTTTCACTACAGTACTATCTAATAGTCTTTTATCCATATATATGTTCAGGTGGAAATCCATTATTTATGAGCTTTGTCTAGGCCATTGTCATGATTTTAAGAAGCCAAAATCTCAAATAGTGACTAATGTTGAGAGTGCATTTCAAGTTTTAGATGAGAAAAATAAGAATAAGTTAATAAGCATATTGGATTTTGAACTCTAAATTAGTGCGAGACATTTTAAAAGGTGTAAAGAAAATCGCGCGGATTTAGCCTATATTTAATTAACAACATCATTCTAATGCATATCATCCACGGTTGATGGGCCAAACATTTGATTTTCATAGTTAAAGGTTCAAAAACTGAAAATGCGTGTAACATAAAGCAACACTGTGGGTGGCATGTTGAATTGCTAGAGCATATCTTTGGGCGAATTTCTAATGTGGCTTGTATCGAGAGTCTTTTATACATAGTGGTCAAGGAAGCAGGTATCATTGTGAAGCTATGGTGTGAGGAGAGATAATATATTGTTAGAGAATATAAAACGAGTGATGTGGTTCGTTGTGAGAAGGATGGATTATTAAATATCTTAAGTTTTATATGAGAAAAATCAGAAAGAGTTGATAAGCATATAAGTGATCTAACTTTAAATTAGTATAAGACATTATATTTTAAAAAGCTGCACAAATATAAATTTGTGTTAACTTAACCCAAATTAGATGATTAGTTAATGCAAGTAATTCATGAATAGTAGGCCCAAAAAAGTGTAGGTTAGGAAGCAAAGCTAGCGAAGAAAATGAAAGTGACCATTGATCGTTCTAGAACACCTCTTGATATGTTTGTTTGTTTGAGCACTCCTCTTGTTCATTTAAGCAATGAACAAGTTACATACTATATGTATTTTGGGAATCAAAATTTTTCAAAACTTATTTTGATAATTTTTTTTTCTAAAAAAGGCTTATTTTATTAATTTTTTCTACAAAAGTCTATGTATGTTGGGTCCAAATTCATATGTCTGGTCCAGCAAAGGTCCAAAACACAACATATTTCTAAGTCGTTGAGTGTTTTCACTGTATAAGACGGTCTCACTGTGAGACGTAACTCATACGCAGGTAAAATAGCTTAATCAATAGAAATTAAACTTAAATGTACTCATGATTTTGAACTCGTTTCACCAAAACACGATTTTATACGAGTATATTCTCATATAATACAATCATATTTTCAGACAATTTTAAATTTGACTAAGTAGCCCAACTTAAACTATTAAGGCTTCTGTTTTTATATTTAAAATAATCATTTTTAATTGTTCAATATTTAACATATTATTTTTAATAATAAAATTTCATTAAGTATATTTTAAATTTGGCAACTTTTTTAATATTTGAATTCCTAATAGGACTCATGCAAGACAATGAATGTTATATAAGAGTTGATGTGTTTTCAATATTCTTTTTTGTCAATCCATAAACATACATTGAATTTAACGGCCCAATACAAGTACCAAACCCACCAATATCCTTCACTCTTGAGTTACGTAAATTATGGTACAAAAAACTTAACACACCAAAGCACACATCCTCTGTCTGATACTCCATCCAAATCAATTTAGTTGTCACATTTCCTTATTTAACAAATTCATATTAATTATCACATTTTCTTTTTGTCAAACTCTTTTTTATCTAAATACCCCATGTTCACACAAGTAAAGACCAAAATATCCCCACTTTTACTATTTACAATACTTCAACTACCACCTTTACAATTAATTTAATCAATTAGAATACCCCAACTACCACTTTTTAATGAACCCCATACCACCCTTAATAATTGTGCCCAAGCAAATAGGACAACTATATTAGTTCAGAGGAAGTATCATATAGTTTCACAAAGCGTAATCATCTCAATGCACAAATACGCCTAACGGTCCGTTTGATTAGTGTTACTAAATGGTGGTAATGAGAATGATTTATAGTGTAAAAATTTTATCAAAAGTTCCATATTATTTCCATAATAATAATGAAACTTTGATCACAAAAAAATATTTTTGTTTACAAATTTCCATTACCACCTAATACCACCTCTTCCAATGGTAATGCATTGTAAATGAATTTTATGAAGAAAAATGATATGTTTGGAGGTGAACAACTCTAATCATCAAAGTAGCCAAGAGATTTTTCAACTAAAATTACACCAATTTTTCATTCTCATTATCAGAATTTATTACTACCTACCAAACGGGCCGTAAACAATATACGCTTATATAACTAGGGTCTCTCAGGAGATGAGTTTTGACCATCAACTAATATACAGTGCTACGTTACAAAAACATAGACACTTATAACAGTCGTGTTAGGCTTTTAGACCAGCAAGAGGATTCGGAACAAGGTACAAAGGTAATCAAGTAGATAAACCTAGCACAGAATTAATCGTAAATGCATGGTACTCCCAAGTATAGGATCCAACTTGTGAGGACAGAGAGGTGGTGCTTCTTTGCAAGATAATAAATGTATAATAAGGAATTGTGTTACAAGTTGTCCGTCTACATTTAGGGGGTGTTTGGTATGGAAATTTAAAATCTAATGGAAAGGGAAATGATAAACAAGAGTAAGGGTAAAGGTATGTGTTGTAGTTAGATGTTGTTTGGTATGAAAAATATAAGGGAATCATAGAAAGGGAATTGGTTACTTGACATAAAATGGTGGTAACAAAGTAAGGGTATCCATTACCCTCAAGAAAGAGATTGGATTAACCCAATATCATACCAAACAAAATATATGGAGTAATGGTATTTGAATCCTTACTTAGTATGAAAAAATCCATACCAAACACCCTCTTAGGGGATTTGTCCATAATACTTGTTACTGATAATGATATTTTCCCACATAACATGTCACATGCAGTAGCATTTAGCAAGTATTATGGAACAGAGGAAGATGGAACTACAAAGCACCAACCAATACACACCCAATTCAAGAAAATTTAAGACAGGAATGCAAATACATAAATACACCCAATTAAAGAAAATTTAAGACAGCAATGCACAACAGGCGCTCATCTACCATTAGAGGACCTGGGAGAGATGAACAGATCACACTAAGGTGCACTCTGCACCAAAGCTACAGTTTTGGTCGTTGAGTCGAGCACATTAGCACCAAAGGTTGCGCACGTTCGAACCCCAAAAACTCTTCTAGGTGAGAGCCACTCCTGGCACTGCGGAATGGAATAGAATGGAGCCGAGCACGATAACACAAAATTGCAAGTACAAGCATGGAGCAGCAAAGTTCAAGATAAAATTTGAAAGGCAGCAAGGGAGATTGGGGACAGGTGCTTTTTTGGAAGATTATACATGTACAAGAATAGAAATATTGTGCTATACTGACGAGTCGTAATCTTGTAAGATGCTTTCATACACAACTTGACGAAAAGACAAAGATGAATAAAACGACCCATCGCATAAAAAAGAAGAAAACCGATGAGCCAAATTGTGTAAACATTAATTGAATTTGTGGAGGTCATGAAAATAGTGTGGGCTGAATATGCAAGTCTTGCTATTGATTTCAAAATTATAACTTTTCTGAAGATGTAGTGTAAACAAGGAGACCATCAGTACCAGAACAGGATAAATTTCCAATAAAAACACATGCTTAGGCAAAGTAAAAGTGCAAGTATGGTCATGAAAATATCAAGTGCAGATGAACAATATAAGATCTGACAAGAATTGACATTAAAAACCAGATTAAATTTAACACATATGATAGAAATTAATCAACAGGATACAAGATTCACATTTTTCTACTCACTTGAATGTAAAGGTTGCCAATCATTTATGTCAAACTTTAGTGATTTAGGACCACAGCGTAAAAACAAGGCCGTATCGCATCGCGTCGGCCACGTTGGAAAGGTTTTTTAAAGTAACGAACCGATATTTCCCGCGTTTTAAAGGTGTAAAAAACCCTGTTTTGAACTGTATCAAGGGATATCTTTTGGTTTTGAGCGATTTTTAGGCGCTACATTAAACGCTTCACTTCCGTTACCGCAATCGCGACAGTTATTGGCTTATTGCATTTTTACTCTATGCTAAGGACTTCTTTGATGACTCAAGAATCAGGACTTCTTTGACGACCAGGTCAAAAACCTACAACATGGCATTACCAAAGGCCAAGTGTCTCTCCTACCAAAGTTCGAATGGAGTTTGTGAGATCAGATGTACGTACCTTACCTTTTAATAACAGAGTTTATTTTAGTTGACCCTTGATGCAAATATATTTGCAATTTCATAACAAAAAATGCAAAGCAAATACATAAGCAACTCCATATAAACAATTTAAAACCGAATTAGAGATTCTTAATTTCGACACCCTTATGTGGTCTGATCAGACCATCCATAAGCCCAGAACCAATTCTGCATGATCACTCAATCCACCTCCAAGTCCCAATCTTCACTTCATTCAAATTAATCAGAACAATAGCTTTATAAACAAATTATAATAAAATAATCAAAAGTTTCAACATTAAATTAGATTAAAACCAATTCATTTATTAGAAATTTCTTAAAAACATCATCACATGTTTCAAATTTTCATTGTTTATACTTCATTCTACTATATAGATAGATAGATATAAATATAAATTCCAAACACAAAATATTCATTCACACAGAAGTTCTTAAATAAGATTCCATGATCACTCATCAGAACAAGCAACAAAACTATAATAAAAAGAAATGTAAACTAAATTTGAGGCCTTATAGAACTCATACACCATCACTCACTCACTCAGATCGAGTAGCATACCTCTCAACCTTCTCATCATTCAAGTTAATCCCAACCATGGCTTCCCCTAATCCACAGCTAACCTCAGCCAGCATCTCTGGGTCACTATAATGTGTAACTGCCTGCACAATTGCTCTTGCCCTTCTACTTGGATCCCCACTTTTAAACACACCCGACCCGACAAACACTCCATCACAGCCCAACTGCATCATCAACGCTGCATCGGCTGGTGTTGCCACCCCACCAGCAGCAAAATGCACAACAGGAAGCCTTCCAAGTTGCTTAGTTTGCATCACTAAATCATAAGGAGCAGAAATTTTCTTAGCAAAAGTAAAAACTTCGTCATCATCCATGTTACGAAGAACCCGAATATCACCCATTACAGACCTTACATGTCTTACTGCTTCAATGATATTACCCGTGCCTGCTTCACCCTTGGTTCGAATCATAGCAGCCCCTTCTCGGATCCTCCTTAATGCTTCACCCAAATTCCTACATCCGCAAACAAACGGAATCTGAAAATTATGTTTGTTAATGTGATTCTCATCGTCAGCTAAGGTTAAAACCTCGGATTCATCAACATAATCAACCCCAATTGCTTCAAGTATTTGGGCTTCAACAAAATGGCCAATTCGGGCTTTTGCCATAACGGGAATGGTAACAGCCCGTTTGATTTCTTTGATTAGTTGCGGGTCAGACATACGAGCAACACCACCTTGAGCACGGATATCAGCTGGAACACGTTCAAGTGCCATAACAGCACATGCACCAGCTTCTTCAGCGATTCGGGCTTGTTCTGCGTTGACAACGTCCATAATAACTCCGCCCCGAAGCATTTGGGCAAGACCCACTTTGACGGAAAATGGGGATTTGGTATTTGTTGAGGTTTCGGTAATAGCCCCGTTTCCATAAAGGGTTACGACGCCGCTTCCTGACATAACTGGTTGGTTTGGAAGATGAGGAATAAGAGATTAAGGGTTTTGAAGGAAATGAAGAGATTGACCCTAAATTCAATTGAATATGGGATTTTATGGGTGGATGTGATTTTTTTGGGAAAAGGCGATTACAGAGAGAATTGCGATAGCCAAGAATTTGTCGAGGAGGAGGTTTGTTCGTCGGTATGTCGGTACTTGTTACTTGTTTTGTGCTGATTTTTCTACCAATAGCCATGTTCTATTCGTGTTATACTTCTCAGTTTCATAATATTTGCTATATTTCACTTTTTTAAGCAATTCAATGCATAATTTCGATCATTAATATCTTAAATTACACTTAGCTACAGATTATAAAAATTAAATATTATAAAGTATGCAATTAGACGATTCAAACAAGATCCCACTTGACTATATTTCTTTTTACACATTAGTCGTTATATATAAAATAAGCTCGAACAGTATATAGTACTCATGAAGAGTGGGTCGAGGAAACCCTTCATAGAAGGTGGGCCTCGGTTCAACACTGATGCAAATAGGATTTTCCGAGATCCATTAGACCTGATGTATTTGGTTTTTTCTGGTGACTGAAAAAGGTTTTTGTTTGCCAAAAAAATATATATAGTACTCATAAATCAAATTTAGCGAGTATTTCAGAACGAAGGAAGTGTGTTTTTTTATTTGATTTAAATTTGCTAAGGTTTGAATTAATTGAATATAATAATATGGTATGATCTGATATAATTCAATCAAATTTGATTTCAATCATTCATAATATGATTTGATTTGGCCATGTCATGTCAGGTCCGATCTATATGTTTTCATATTTTTAATGCTACTACATCTCCAAAAAAATAGTTTATGTTATTATAACATTTTTCTTAATGGTAAATACTCCCTTCTGTCATTCTAAATGTCTTGTTTGGTTTTTCAATACTATTTATTAATCATGACTCTACGTCTCTACTCTATATACTCTTTATACTTATTCACTAATTAAATTTTCACTTTGATACTAATTTCGAATGGGTTTTATTTTTCTGGTTCCCTCAAATTTTCGAATTTTTTTTACTTCAACCTTTATAATTTTTCATTCTTTCAAATTTCCTGTATTTTAGACATGTTTTCAAAGTGTTAGCTTTGATACCAACTCTAACAGTTTAAATATATGAAGTAAAAAACTAATAGGAATTTAGTATTTTTCAAGCAGAAGCTCACTTTTGTCGGCACAATTCAAGGGGTTACTTAAAGGTTAAATCAATATCCAAGCAAAATCCTTGAACCAAAACTAAAGTAATATAGTGGAAGTCTAAACCATCCAAAATAAAGGAAAATTACAATTAAATCTAATTAAGTTTAAAATTCAAATTACATCTTGAAAATAATCCAAACCTAAACAACTAAACTAATAGTCTCTCAAACACAATTGAAAGATTCAAACAGAAGGGAGTCATGCTCTAGCTCAAGTTCATCCTCCGCTCTCATATCAATTCTCCGTTGGGATGTCATGAGGTTTCGATCTACAAATAAAACATTTGAAAACATGCAAAGCACGTACAAAGCATAATATTAGCAAAAAGCTGAGTATAACACATTTGTGTCCGTCAAACAAGTTGTAAAATATTTTGGTTTGTGTAAATTCATCTGAAAGATGTTTTTTCATTTGATAAATTATATCATCATTCAAACTCAACTCAATAGATTCATAATAATTTCAAGTTCTCAGTTTTGATCATAAATCATAGTTACCCAATAGATCCAATCAATTTCAAACTCAATCAATGGTTCAAAAGCTGCTCATGTAACTTTCAAAACAATATGATTTATTATTAGTAATATAGACTATTTAGCTGAATGTTACTAATATTGAGTTCATTCTAAGACTCTTTTGGTAGGTGATCTACCATTCGCACGACAGACTAGATTCTAACACAATGGTTTTGTGTTAAATCAGACATAACCTTTGTTATTCCCAACTACACACAACCTTTGTTGTGACGAATGTATAGAACACTTTCATTTATTTATATATATACATCATTCATATTTCTATACTTGATATTTAACATTTTTACCACTTTGTACAAGCATGCTTTTCATAGAAACATCATGACTCACAATTTTAAATATTTTTCTAAGCGGTCAATATTTTTCTAAGCGGTCAACATGTTAGGGAGAATGGGGCACCTATAAGTATAATGCGATAATGACTCTCTTACAAATATACATAAAGTATAATGGCTTACAAATGGTTCAAATTTGACAAATCAAAAGAGACTTTTTAAGACCCATTAAGGACCACCCATTAGATTCAGAGGGTCTGGATCTGAGAATTTTGGATCCTTAAAATCAGGATTCAGGTCTGGATCTCAAAAAATTAATAGGGCCTAAGTCCAAGTCTGGTTGGACCACTCCAAACCTGTCCCATGACCAACCTTATAATCCAGGATGTACCTTTCAAAACAATAACAAAAAATTTAGGGAAATTATCATTGGTGCCCCTGTGTTTTGGCCTTTTATCAATGGTCTACAATCTTTTTTTTTTCCAATAGCACCCCTGAGGTTCAGTCAAAGTAACAACCGTGACACTTTTGGTATTTTTTCCGTTAAACTTAACAGTAAGTATGATTTTAACTCAACCATGGTTAGATTATCATCTTCTTCTTCCTCTTGTTCTTCTTCCATGGTTGCCTTCATCTTCCATTGTTTTCATTCAACAAATTCTTCAATAAACATCTAAAAATCTCTCCTTAAGTTGATAACAATAAGAAATCACAAAGTTGAATTTCAAAATCAAAACCCAGAATTAATTAATAAAAAAAGAAAAGCAAAGTACCAGCAACCCCAACAGCATCTTTGAGAACCGAATATTGTAGAAAAGAAACCATGAATATGGAGTTGGATAGGAAATTCCTTTTCTCTTTCTCTCTGTGTACCCTGTTGTCTGTCTGGACTCCAGATAAACTTGGGGGAATTTTTTGATTTTCTTTCCATTTTTGTGGATTGAATGTATATGAAGAATATGATAGATTGTTGTAGATGTGAGAAAAGGTAGAAAATTTTGAATCATTCAATTGATGGAAGCAAACAAACCCAAGAAGCTTTTTGAAGTCTGGAAGGGAAATAATGTAAAGTTTCTATCGTCTTTTCTTCTTAATTGGTTCTTATACTGTGTTTTTGATCTGAAATTGATTTGATTAGTACTGTTTTTTGGTTAAGTATATTAGGTTTTTCTGGTCTTCTACGAATGTACTGTTTTTTGATCTTTAATTGAATAGGGTAGTCTATTTAGGAGTTCAATGCTAGAATTAGGGGTTGATAATGTCATTCTTGGGTAATAGTAACACTGCAATTCTGCAACTGCAAGTGATCGCCATTGTTGTGGAAGCTTTGAGCTTGAAGATGCTAAGAGAAGGAAGATAAAGTAACCATGGTTGAGTTAAAAATCATACTTACCGTTAAGTTTAGCGGAAAAAATACCAAAAGTGTCACGGTTGTTACTTTGACTGAACCTCAGGGGTGCTATTGGAAAAAAAAAAAAGATTGTAGACCATTGATAAAAGGCCAAAACACAGGGGCACCAATGATAATTTCCCAAAAATTTAACTTGCTCAATTTCACAAATAAGTCCCCATTGTATATATCAATCATTCTTGAATTGTATGCTTTTCTTAATCGATAAAGGAAAGTATAGATTGATTCATCATATCATGAATTTTATTAATATTAATTGTTTATAATTTTTACATATGCACAAATGAAAATATTAATGATTGAAATAGTATATTAGTTTACTCAAAAAATATTTCCAAAAAAAGTTTACTCAAAAAATCAAATGAGAACTTGTTAAAGAAACAAAAGGAGTAGCAGTGGTGGATTTAGGGTTCGGAGTCTCAGGGGGCACCAAGCCACCAACTAACAGACAAAATTTTGGCGCAGTTTCATTTGTAAAATTAACAACTAATTTTTTAAAATTTTGAAGAAATGACAAGTAGAATAACAATAAATTTATCAAAATTGTGATCTTATTCTTGAAAAAGTTTTTCATAATTAAATAATAGCATTTTTGAATAAAAGAATGCTAGTAATTAACATCTATCTTAATCATATGCATTACCTTAATTAATAATAATTTTATTAAATTTATTTCAATTTATTTAAAATAATGTAACTAGAGAAAAAAGTTAAATATACTCTAAAAATAATGTGTATGTTGTAAATAAATAGTGAATTGATCTATTATAGTGCATGTTCTTTGTTAAGGTCGTCTCACGTGAGACGACCTCAATTGGGTCAGCATAAAGTATTCTTAAAAAAATGCTTCTCGTACAAGTGGAATTTCAGTTTTCATATATTTATTTATTTATTTCACTAATGAGCTGCTGTATGGTCCGTCTCATGGTGAGACGGTCTCATACAAGACTTGCTAAAATTTTAAATATAAAATACCTTAAAATAAAGAAAATAAAACAAATTAAATCAACTGACCTAATAAAAAAAGGGACAAAATAAACAAATAAATAAGACAAACTTACTAAAATAAGAAAATATTTATCATCAAAAGAATTCAATATTAATTTTATATTTTTATACCGACCAATAGAAAAGTCTAATTTAAATTTTGAAAAAACGCCTAGGGGCACGTGACCCCGTGTGCCCGAATATACGTCCGCCACTGAGGAGTAGTATAAATGGAGCAAAGTTGTTAAAATCAAGATTTAACATTAAATCATTCATACCTGTAGAATCGAAGCGGTAGAATTGAATCATAGAATCGTAAGATTCTACAATAAACTTAAATTCGCTACCTAGTCATAATTATTCTCCTCTTTAAAAATTATGAAGATGGATCATTGAATGGTAAGAAAAATTAATGAAAGATGGTATAAGAAAATTTTGTAAAAATTACGAATAAATTTGTAGAATCGAATTGTTAAATCGCAAATCGTAGAATTTAAAATTTTCATTTTGATTAGAATCGTAAGATTCTACAAACTTACGGTTCAAATCGCTTGCTTATTTTTGGATCATAAAATCGTAGAATCGTATATCAGAATCGTGATTTTTATAACCACGTATGGAGTACTCATCCTAAAGAATATATTAATTCTACATACTTATAAGTTACAAAATTTGCTAGTCTCAATGTAAAAATATCATCATTGCATAAATACCTCAAAATTCTAGCGATTTTCGTTATCTTCAAGCTAAAATCGTTTTTATAAAGTTGATATGTAAAAATGCGACCCTTACTCACGTAAGATCCTGACTTTGATTCTCGAGATAAGAGAAATCATTGTATACTTTCAATACCCACATTGATTGATAAAGAATATATAGCTCATGACAACAAATTTACGACAATGTTAAAGCCATAATTCCAACATTAACCACGGACAAAAACGCAGTCCCTTATGCATCATCATCGTTAAAAAAGTGATAATAACAAACATTTTTGGTACATAACCATGGACCAAAATGCATCTAGTAAAAGCACCTTTACTAATTATCAGAAACTTTTAATTAAATCGTTTGGAACCAAAACTCTAAACACGAGTGTTCTCATTCCAAACTATCTTCTTACATAGTTGGGAATATATGTGTATATATGTGTGTATATATATATATTTATATATGTGTGTATATATTAACCTAAACTATCAAAATTTTCCGAGGGATTAGACCAGTGACTAACAAAGGAGGTCTACCTGTGTAACATAGATTACAATCAAAGAAGCGGAGGATGATGATGAAGATGAGAACACCGTCAGATTTGCGTTATGTGTGTAGCCTTTTTCTTCTATTGAATGAATATCGACAATCAAAAAAAGTCACGTTCGTTTGATGATATCTTGAACCATTGTTTCCTTTTGTTTCTTCCATGTTTTAAGAATCCCATCATCAGGCTTAGGGAGGACGCACGGAGGCATAGACGAGAGAGATGTAGCTGACTGTTCAAGGAATTGCCTTTGTTTTGGCTCTGCGAAACAAAGCAGAGATTCGATACAGACTTCCTGAGCTGATGAAGGCGGGACTGGCTTGAAGTCTTGTAACTTTGAGTACTCTTTAATGAGATGATACATGTAATCATATACACGATCCATGTTCAACGTATCCAGGTAATCTTGGCCAGCTTTTCCTATAGCCTCGGCCTGAGATCACCAAAACTTATAGAAATTACTAATTGTATCTGTGTTTGGCTGTAGCGGGTTGATTGTGCCATACAAGATGAAAAACAGGTAGAAATGTCATGTTACCTCAGCAGAGTGTGATTCACCCCACTCGACAGCACGTTTTATGTTCGGGCATAGATCATCAGGGACCACAGGCCAATAGTTTTTCTTTGGTAAAAGGCCGCGAGTAAAGAAATCTTCATACTGAGGGTTTATAAGCAGCGTAAGAGAGCCACAAGATATTATATACTTCAGGCTCACAGACCAGGCATAACCTTCAGCATAGATTTTATACCTGAAATGTTTAATGCGTGTAAAGCTACAAAGTTCCTGATGTGGAATCTACCTCTAACACCGAAAGGGAACAAGACGAAAATCAGGTAAGAAAGTCTCCACTTTAAATTTTTATTCGCGTGATACATGTAAATCATGTTACTATTAGTATAACGATGTATGATTCTTAGATCATGAATCAAAGCCATTGGTAGGTTTTTTCAGAGTCGAATGAATCTGACGATGGAACTTAGAGAAAGAGTAGCTTACTTGTGGTTACACTGATTAGATAATTTAGATTTCTTATACCCAGCTCTTGCCTCCTCCACCCAATCCTGTAAATTACCACGGAAAGGATTTACTCGATATAGACTAGATAATGACATTTATTTAGTGTTAACAGTAATTCAGTTGTTCGTAAATCTACCTGGCGAAGGATTTGTGCCCTCCATTGAGCGGTATCATTACAGTTCAGTAACGCAGTGCGAATTGGAGCACCAACATCTGGGTTTCCTTTCCAATAGGCAAAAGGCCATTTCTTCGACCAGCTCCTAGAACGAGAACCTCTTTTAATATCTCTGAATTCTGTATCCCAGGGTCCTATGTTAACCTCGGGCCTGACAAGGAAATTGTAAAATTTAGTTTGATAAAAAATAAAAAGATAGCAAAGGAATGTCAAGAAGTACAGCAAGTCGAGATCTTCCATTGCGGTCAAGCTTTTTACTAACACCTACATTTTCATGTATGTTAACACCAATAATATATAGTACAAACTACTATAACCAATTTAAACATCAAATAGTAATAAGGAAACTAAGAAGATATGTGTAACACAACCTCATAGAATTTGCAATGGCTTTGATCAACTGATAAAACATTCTAAAGTAATGTAGGAATTAATCACAACAGTTATAAAACAATGTCACTAAGGGACGCCCAACTAAACTCCTACCTAGACGAGCTACTCTCGTGAGAGACTGTCTCTCAGTGAGACGACCTCAAGGAAAAGGCCAATATAGCAAGAGTGAGGCTGATCATTGTGAGCATTTAAGGATAGTTTTGAATGTCCTTAAGGAAAATCAGTTATATGTGAATAGGAGGAAATGTGAAATAGGCGTCACTACTGTGGCATATCTGGGTCATGTAATTTCAGGGGAAGGGGTGTCTATGGATGCAGGGAAGGTGTCTGCGGTGCTATCATGGCAAATACCCAAGAGCTTAAAAGAATTGCGAGCTTTTCTCGGGCTGACCGGGTATTACAGGAAATTCATTAAGGGGTACGCTATGCTCGCTAAACCCTTGACAGAACAACTTAAGAAGGACGCGTGGGGATGGAATGATAAAGCAACAAAAGCCTTTGAGGGGCTGAAGTTGGCAATCACAGAAGCTCCTGTTTTAGCCTTGCCCAATTTTTCTCTTGTATTTGTCGTGGAGACTGACGCATCACAAGGCGGGGTAGGGGCAGTGTTAACTCAGGAGTCACACCCCATTGCGTACTTCAGTAAAACTTTGGGGAGTAGAGCCAGCTTAAAACCGATTTATGAAAAAGAATTGATGGCCATTGTTTTTGCAATACTTAAATGGAGGCACTACTTGTTGGGGAGGAAATTCATTGTTAAAACCGATCAAAGTAGCTTGAAATTCCTTCTAAGTCAAAGAGAGGTGGGAATCGAATACCAAAAATGGCTCACGAAGATTATGGGGTTTGATTTTGAAATCCTGTACAATCCCGGGGTGTCGAATAGGGCAGCTGATGCTTTGTCACGAAAATCAGAGGGGGAGATAATCCTGACATCTCTTTGCACCACTCACAGTATTGATTGGGATGCATTAGACAGGGCTGTTGTGCAAGATAATGTGTTGGGGCCAATTAAGAAGAGGCTGGAAGCAGGGGAGGAGGTTCTTAAGGGATTCACAATCGAGCATTCTCAGCTGAGGTATAAAGGGAGGTACGTTTTGCCTAAGAACTCACCACTCATCTCATACTTATTGTATGAATATCATGACTCTCCATTGGGAGGTCACATGGGCGAACACAAAACGTTTGCTCGGATTGCAACTTGCTGGTTTTGGGAAGGGATGAGGAAGCAAATAGTAGACTATGTGAAAGGGTGTGGGATTTGCCAAACACAGAAATCTTCAACATTGAGCCCAGCTGGATTACTCCAACCGATTCCATTACCCAATTCGGTTTGGGAGCACGTAACTATGGATTTCGTAGAGGGATTGCCCAAATCTCAAGGGAAGGATACCATCCTTGTGGTAGTGGATAGGCTTACGAAGTACGCCCACTTCATTAGCTTGAGACATCCTTTCACGGCCACCACAGTAGCAGCCGCCTTTGTGAAGGAGGTAGTTCGACTCCACGGGTTCCCTTCGTCAATCATTTCGGATCGCGATAAAATTTTCATGAGTCTCTTTTGGAGGGAATTGTTCCGACTACAAGGGACGTGGTTAAAACGGAGTACAGCTTACCACCCGCAGACCGACGGTCAGTCCGAAGTGGTCAACAAAACACTGGAAACATATCTGAGGTGCTTCATAAATGGGAAACCTAAGCATTGGATGAATTGGTTACATTGGGCAGAGTATAGCTACAACACCGCCACACATTCAGCCACCAAGCTCTCCCCTTTTCAGGCTCTGTACGGCAGAACGCCTCCACACATTTCTCGGGTAAGCTCAGGCAGTACAGCAGTAGGTAGCTTGGAGGAATTGTTATTGGAGAGGGATGCAATGCTGGATGAGCTGAAATTTCAGTTACTTAGAGCTCAACAAATCATGAAGACTCAAGCGGACAAGAAAAGGCGTGACGTCTCTTATGATCCCGGAGACATGGTTTATGTGAAACTACAGCCCTATCGCCAAAAATCCCTCGCATTAAGGTACAATGAGAAGCTGGCCCCTCGCTTTTATGGTCCATATAAGGTGAATCGAAGGATTGGAACACTAGCCTATGAGCTGCAGCTTCCGGATTACAGTCGTATCCACCCCGTTTTTCATGTATCCCAACTCAAACAATCTTGTGGTAGCCACACACCACTTGAGTTACCTCATCAGCTCTCAGAGGAGTTGGAAATGCAAGCTCTACCTAAGGCACTGCTTAATTGGCGCTACAACTCAGCTGGGCAGTTAGAAGTTTTGGTGCAATGGGACAAACTACCCGAATCCGATTCTACATGGGAGGAGGCTGTGCTGATTAACACCCTGTATCCGACTTTCCACCTTGAGGACAAGGTGTTGCTTCTGACAGGGGGTATTGCTACGCCCTTCACCAAGCCCAAGCAGCCCAAGCCCAACATAATTACTTATCAAAGGAGAGGCAAAAAGAATGTTACTAATGCTGAGCTGTCCACTAGGAGGAATATTTCTGTTATAGAGCATGATTAATCCATAACAGAATTAGGCAGTAAAGAGGAATGAACCGTTTCTTGTATGGGAAGGCAGTAAACTTTTTGCTATAAATAATTGTATTGCTCAAGGTTGTAATTATGCTTGAAATGAATAGAAGTTGGCTGGTGGAGTAAACTGAATACTCGAATTTTCAGTAACAATTATCTTTTCTTTTTCTTTTCTGTTCTTCTTTAAATTTTGCAACTGTTGTTCATACCAAATTATAATATGTATTAGATTAACTATTTAATTCATGTATAAGGCTCATCTCTTGGTGAAACCGCCTCATACAAAAATTTTTGTACCTAGATAGGGTTTGAGAGTCAGATGTACACAATCCTATCCTTGCAAAAACAAAGAAATTGTTCCCCTCTTTCCTATTAACTCTTGATGTGAAAGAAATCAAACTTCTCTATGCTATCTCTTAATGTAAAGCAAGTATTTCCATAACATCTATTCAACTTGAAATTAGTAGCAACAAATGTAATCAGTGAGGATTTAGATATAAAAAGCTTACCAACCCCAGAAAGACCAATCAGGAAATGGAATGTCAAAATGGTCCGCTGTGGTGCAGTACCGGAAAAGTGGCAATGGCCTAGAAGCATGCTCCGTTCTATTAATTGCAGGTTTGTCCATACAATCGAACATTAAATCAACATCAGGGACCATGCCAGGATATCGTTTGAGAAGCTGTAACAATCCCCATATAGTAAACATCATACGACTTTGTACACAAGCATAATAGAAATCTACATATAATCGGCCCCCAACAATCACAACCCGAAAAGCTGCATATTGCTTGGCTTCATTTACATGGCTCAAACTTATTTTGGTCTTTGACCAAGGCTCTAAATCTTTGTCTATATATCTGAAAAAATCTGGGCATGATGACAGTTTGGACGGGTCAAGTTGTAAAGGATGACTAGGGAGAACATTCGAGCGACATTGGAAATATTGGCACTGCACAATCTTGGTAGCTCGAGAATAGCTTGTTCTTTCATCGAAGACTTTTGTCTCAAACAAATGCCATGGTGTAGGCTTTAAGTTGTGTCCAGCAACTGTTTTCGTTTGGTAAGCAAAATCTTCAACCTGTCCAACACAACCAAACGCGTCTACTCGTTAGACAACAGATATTGCTAAACCTATTTAGTGCATCAATAAAAGTATCCTTAGACAGTCATGGCTGGAGCATGACACCCAAATTTAAAATATCGCGAAGTGAATTCATACAATCCTTGTTCGATTCTGAACTTAGATGGGGTTTAGCCAAAGGGAACAGAGGCAATAATCTTATGTTGTTTGGACTAATCATGTATCTTTAGCTACCAATATTGAGATCTTCAATACTTAGACATGATATTAACCAAATCAATACTTAGACTTGAATATGTATCACATAGGCAAGTTTGACCTTTGGCTAAACCCAAGAAAACAAGAAAACAAATCTAAAAGGTCAATTGCACATGAACCAGACAATCCCACCAATAAAATATACTCTTAGGAATATTCCATATAGTTGGTGATAGTACTACTACCAAGTATACTAAACTTCATTCTAGGAAAGGAAAAGAATACATTCTACATGACCTTTTCATGTCAAATTGGAAAGTTCCTATAATTTTTTATAAACAATATCTACACTCTATAAATATAAACTAGTCAAATGCATGATTTAAACAAAACAGAGATGCATCAACATAATCTAAAAAAAGGTGGAATCATAACAGTAAATTTGAAATCAAAAACTGCTCTCTGAAAATCCCCAGAATCTTATATTTAACCAATTACAACACGATTAATTGGACAAAATTCGATCTGCAGCAGCTGATATTATCACAATTCATCGTCTTAAACAAACATAATTACAAAATTTTCAATGCCCATTTGAATTAAAAGTATATTCAAGATACCAGCATTCGAAAAATCCCAAAATTCAACATTTTCAGCTGACAGAGACAGGCATAGTCACCCATTAAAAAATCATTTACACCCAACAATAAACATATAAATAAATCCCATTAATTAACGATCTAAAACCATACATCAACATCAGACCGAACCAAACCTCAAAATTCAATAACTATTTGAATAAAAATGTAAAATCATGAATATAATCAGGATCACCAACTGTTCGATAAAATGGTTGAATAAATGAATGACCCAACAAAAATAACCTTGAGTAGGAGAAGGGCAGCAAGGGAGAGCAAAGCCAAGAGACAAACAGAGGAGAAAAGGTAAGGAGGAGCACGAGCAAAGGAAGAATTGCCATGATTAAGCTTAGAACGTAATCCCATACCCATTTTCGTAACAAAAAAATTGTTGGAGAAAGAAAAAAATGGGAATGTTGTGGAAGTAATAGCATAATAATACTCCTAATCTAAGTGGCAATAGAAAAACATCATAAATCTATCAAATTCAATCATTCCTCTTGATTTTCTATGAATTTTATTTTTAGAATAGTATGTAAAAATGTATAAAGTAAGCCCAAAATAGTATATGTGCCAGTATTCGGCCGTGATCAATGGGCAATTAATGGCATGTATTGGATCATCTTCTCCATTTTTTCTATACAGATATAGTCGCTACTCACCAGACACCAATGGAAAAAAGCAAGCACGGTATAATAAAACTCAATTGTTTAACAAAATAATGAAAATGTTAGGCATGATTCCAAACCCGAATTGATATACATGTGGCATAGACGCTCTCTTACATTCCTTACATTTTCCATATTTGGTACTCCATCTGTACTTTTTTTATTGTTCTATTTGTAAATAGTGGGTATTATTTTATTAAAATAGTTATGTGAATTAATAATTGTATTGGTTTTATAAGAGATAAATGAGAGATAAATGAGAGATAAATGGAGTATATGGAAGATAGGATGACAATTTAGTACGAATCCGACCCTAGTTCGACTCGATCCGAGGAAAATAATCCGATTCTAGTCAGAGGAAAAAGTCATCCGACTCTGACTTTACGATCCGAGTCCGAGTTAGAGATGGAACGAAGTTGGACCTTATTAAAAATCCGAGACTCCTACCCTGAAGGACATCCAACTTTGAATTTGACTTTTACACTAATATTTTGTTTCCTTTAAAACTCTAGACATGACTAATTCAAATTCTCTCTCACATAATAATTATAATTTTCGATTTTAAAAAAGTACTTGGTATTTTTATTTAGATTAATGAATCAAGATACGGCAAATGAAATCAAGAGAACTAAAATACGCCAATTCAAAATACGAGAAAATTTTGTTAAATTGTAGTTTTAGGATTATTTCTCTTATTAAAATTGAATTCAAATTAAAGTACATATTTTTTTTATTAAATTGTATTTAAAAAAATATTTTGTTACTCTTGTATGCTTTAAAATCATTAGTACAATATCACAACGATACTGTTTGATAATAATCCGACTTTGCATTCGACTCCGTCGGAGATCCAAGAGTCCGAGTCGGGGCAAACTTGGAGTATGCATAATCTGACTCCGAGTGGAGATGGACTAAAAACAAAAGTCCGACTATTATTCAAAGCAAAGTCGGAGTATGTATAATTTGAGCCGAGTCCGACCCATTGCCATCCCTAATGGAAGATAAAAACTTTCCAAAATAGGAAATTATTCCAAATAGGACAAACTTATAAAACTGCCTGTTATAGTAATGTGGACAAACTTCAAAGAACAGAGGAAGTATTTAATTGACTCATTTTCTTTCATAAAAATGTCTTGTTAATTTTTGCTTTTTCAACCACACTTTTTTTTATCTCTAGTAATAGCATTAATTTAATAGAACAATTATTTAGGATAATTTAATTTTTTTAATGATTTTATTACAATAATCTCACCTATTGATTAACTATGAATAATTCTAACTTTATGGGTATTTGCCTAGAGCAAACTCGGGTAACCGAATGACCTGTTATAGCAAGTTTTATTTAAAAAACATAAATTACTAAAATGTCAAAAAGTATGTTAAAAATGTTAAAATTCTTTTAAAATTTTTTATGTAAACTTTTAAAATTTTTTTCTAACTTAACATTAATTTTCAGTTTTTTGGTAAATTACATATTATAGGAGGTTATATGGATACTTAAGGTTATTCTAGGAAAATACCCTATAAAATTGGTATTATTTATGATGAATCAATAGTTGGAACTATTATAGGAAAATCAAGAAAAATTTGGATTATTCTACATAATTTTTCCTAATATAATTTATATTTATATCTATATTCTATTACATTCTTGCAACAATTTTAATTGTTGAAAATATAGAGGAAATGAAGGATGTGGTACGAATTTGTCGTTGAATAAACGAGGCTTTTTCAAAGGTTAACTAACATATGAATAGTAATAGGATTATAAGTTTGAAAGCTAAATTTTTAGATATAGACATTCAAAAACATGACTTACGTAGAAATAAAACGGATTTTTCTCTTTATATCCATTTAATTATCCAAATATTATTAGTGACTTTCACCTAGGGTGAAGTTTCTTCATTATAAAACTAACAAAGAGTTTGTTTCCGATTAACCTTTGATAGTAAATCATGTTCGATTATAAGTCGGGTAAATATATTACAAATAATAATCCGAAGTACAAATTATAATTCGGGGAAATTTGTATTTCTCTATTGTTGATGACTAAAACAATTAAAATGACACAATTACACTAAAATGAACTTGAAGATGTTTTTAGTGACGAAGACCGTTATTCGGAAACTTGATACTTAGCTTGTTGTAGGTGTGTACTCACTTTCCTTCTATGATATTAATTTTCTTCACAAAGGTACTTAGGTTCAAACTTGGAAATTCTCAACTAGATACAAATAACACAATACACCCTATGTATGTAGGGTATATCACTTAATAAAATAGTGTTTGGATAAACTATATACTTTGGAAGTTTAAGGAAAAGTTTATATTTCTTTTGAAAGAAAACAAGCAAGCGAGAAATCAAGGATAAAACAAAATTCAGAAAAGTATAGGTAACATCCTTCCCCAAGACCTCTATTTATACTAGTCTTAGTATACCAAAAGGGTCATGGCTCACTTAATCACCACTGATGATCAACCATAACGACCATTCATCAATACCATGTTTATTGTTGTATTAATAAGCATTTTTCCAATCTATTAACACATAACTTCAGATTCAAAGTTAAACAAGAATAAAATTCAAAGCTCATTGCTCAAAGAAGATGAAAAGGCACACTATGTCTGGCAGAACCAAAAGTCGAGTCGACTTTGGTTCCACCCACAGGAAAGTCGAGTCGGCTTTTCTCTCTGACTCGATTTTCCAATTTTTCTTTTGTCCTTCCCTTTGACCCCCTTTGGACCTTATATTTTAATACAATTTGCCCTATTACTATTTGTAGGACTTGGTGATATACCTTAGGATTCAATATACAATCATCGAGTCTGTTTTGAACACCTCTACTTGTGTGCCAGCAATATGATCACCAACATTGTCATAGCTTCATTTCTATCGTTTGTAGTATCATTTAAGCATGAACTTAGGTAAAAGTTGAAGTTAAAAGAATAGAGAATATGGATGGAAATGATTATTAACTGCTAAATGAGTATCATATCAAAATGCAAGGGCTTCAACCAAACTTCTTACACTATCTGTAATATACTTTAAATCCTTGTAACATGCCAAAAACAATCTACAAAACCGTATTACGCTGCAATAATTTTCCTCACTTTCTTCATCTTCTTGCGGCATATTGGACAAGTTCCTGCCCCTTCCGCTATCCTGCAAGAGTTAATCTTTTGTGAGCAATACTTCGCGAAGAAATCAAGCGTTATGTAAAGCATAAGGCTATAAAATAAGACTTTCCTTGATCCACAGCTGAAACAAGTAGCACAATGCCCACAAGGAAGAAAGAAACAATCCCTAGGAGAATCAAAACATATGGCACATAAATGTCGTGTACTTTCTGCTTCTTTTCCTTGATCCTCTTCACTGGGAATCGACTCATATGATGAGCCCGTATCTGAGTCATCGTTGTTCTCGGGGGAAAGCAATGGCTCTCTATCAGCCACATTTTCACCCCATTGCTCTCTAGTTTCGCCTCCAATACTATAGCATCGGAATAGTACAAAAACGATTGCTGCTATTACACCTGTATTACATGATTATTGATCCATGTAAGCTATACACATAAAATCCGATCACACAATCTTCCAAAAGGTATTGAGATGTGAATGTCGTACATAATTCACCGAAAAATGTGATCCATTGTGGTCCAAATGAAATTTGGATGAACCAATAATCATTCTTAGTCTTAACCTGGGAGCAGAATGAATGAAAATTTGTATTATTTAGGTCCCAAAACAACATTGATTTTGCCGAAAATGGATAAGAATTTTGGGATTTTGAAGAAGTAATGTACCTGTGGAGAACCTGGAGTAGTTAGGACAACTGCATTTGGGTTCAGAAGGATAAGGTTGAAACTGCAAACATGACTTCTTAACAAGCATTTGAAAGACGCGTTGCTAGTGTTGTAAAGAAGAGACTTTATGGTGACGTTCATGTATACCTGTTTCATTAGTTCTCGTCTGTTAGTGTCAATTACCACACTCACATTCTTACAGATCAGAACAAAACTTGGCTCAAGGAGATGTTCGAGTAAACCCGTTAGAATTACCGTTTGGCCTTTTGGGTACGTCTTTATATGGACTAATGAATATGTTCATGTATTTTAATGATGGATTATCGTTAAGAAACCAACTCAACCAAAAGATTTAACTGATTTTTCCGTTACATTGCAAAAATTTAGCTATTGAAGAGATCACCTCTACTTTGTCGAGGTTGAAGTTTGCTACCCCCACATAGTAGGTATCAGATTCTTGAATATCCTGTGAGATTTGTCCATATCCTGCACAGAATATAAACCAATGCTGCACATGATGGCACTAGTAGAATATAAAGTAAGCTTAAGTCGGGAAATTCGATTACCATGGATAATGTTCCAAGACATTATTGTTGAGTTTGGATAGACAGGAGAATGTATCCACTCACGTAGACCGTCTCTTCCTGCAGACAAAACGAAAACAGTTAACCTCATACATGAAAGATAAAATGTCGTGGACTCGTGGTAGCGTATTTGAAACAGTATTTGTGGTGAATGTGTATAGTTCGCGGTAAGCTATAATCCTTTTCACTATGAGTATACTCAACAAAAGTATGTCAGCAGAAGAGCCTGTACCTTGGGAAATTATAAGAGATAGTGAGGCGGAGCTAGGTGATTTCACATCGTACGATATATCAACTCGAGATCCAGCATTTAGGTAGTATGCCCATTCCTACACGATACGATAAAAATGCATTATGTTTTGAAAATCATAAGCAAGTTGAACTTGAGAAACAACCCAACCAAAAGTTTAAAACGATTTTTCAGCTTCAAGATATGTTATATGCTCTATTACGCCCCTTCACACGAGAACCTTTGAGCTAGAAGTGTGGATACAATACATCTCTTACTTGCACTCAATATTGCATTATAATTTTGGCTTATGATATTCAAAAGAGTAAGAAAAGAAAGGAAATTGACCTTATGAGACTCAGGCTCCAAATATTCTTTGAGGCTTATAGACCAAGTAGTTTGAACATCATGTAAAGGATTGTCATTGAATCCGTAAAGCATAAGCCCGGCGGTTCTATCTTTTATTTGTTGTGCCTACACGGTACGTAAATGAATGTCAATTATAACATCATCAGTAGTTTTTTCGTTTGCAATTTTTTATTACCATCTAATACCACATTTTCAACTTGTCGAGAGATTTTCCTACCAAAATTACACTAGTTTTTCATTATTATTTCCACAAATTAATACTTATTACCAAACAGGCCGTTAAACTATAAACCCGTAAATCTTATCTTGTAGAGGTAAAAACTAAAAAAGAACTTTAGATGCATGTAATTTGCTCTATTCCCAAATCCTAGTGATGAACTAGTTAGATAAAGCAGGAGTACAACATCTAGATAATAACAACAACAATGCCAGAAGCACACGATCTAGACGACGACAACAACAACAACAACGCTAGAAGCACACAATCTAGAGTGAAGAATAATAACCTTGATGGAACTAACAAAGAAAGGATTTGCTTTGATCAAGAATGAAGAATTGGGGCCCAGTTGCAAGGTGAATGATCCATAAAATATGATAAACAGAATCATAGATGCTGTTATTACACCAAAACCAAAGTAAATATTAGCTGTGCCTCAACCTCTTAGTTAAGCAAAATTTAATGAATGTATAATAAAATGATAACTAACCAAAGACGACCGAAAAGGTCAAAATCACAATTAAGCAAGACCAAAACTCATTAGTATGATAATAAGTTGGAAGAAAACCATAGTAAAAAACAAAACTCCTATTGTTTGGGGGCTGCAGAAGATCTTCTTCTTGAATTTGCACTTGTTCTTGTTCTTGTTCTTGTTCTTGTTCTTGTTCGTCCATATCATCAAAATTTGCTGTTTAATCTATATATGAAATGGAGAAAGGGATCATGACAAACAGAATACATAGGAGGGAAGAACAAGCAGTATTTAGTTGGTACTTACCCTTCTTATTCCTGGGACTGGCAGTTGCAAGTTGTTTCAATCAGAATACTACTTTCTCGGAACTATTTATAGTGATTGGATCAAATAGTTGGCTTAAATCCTAAGATTTTACCATATTATAAATAAACTTTGATATACTGAAACATTTATTACCTAGTTATAATTTATTCGTTTCAAAAGTTTAAATATGTGAATGGGAAAATTGTCAAAAAGTACTTAATAAAAAAAATTCTAAATATACGGAACAAAAAGGTTTTGCTAAAAAATATTAACAAAATATTTTCTTTTTCAAAAAGTACCAAGGACGTTTTCCTTTATTTGACCGTTAAATATAGTGGTTGACTGATCAAAATTGAAAATTCTTGTTCCTTATCTTCAATTTCTTTTACAATTTCACTTTCGATTTTGAGTGAAAAGTAGAGGAAGAAGACAATGAGGAAATTGAATTAGAAAAGAATTTAAACATAAGGAAGAAAAAATTTTAATTTTGACTAGTCAGCCGTTGTATTTGACAACGTTAATTGGTACTCTTTGGAAAAGAAAAAAGTTTGTTAGGTATTTTTTGACAAAACTTTTTTTATATTCCAAAGTTTTAATGGTCAGTTCTAGATATTAAAATGTTCATTCGAAATACTAAAATGCCAATTCCAAAAATTGGCATTCTCGTATTCTCTATTTTTTATACGCAGTATATAGAAATTTTGCACAGTTCAACATTCTATCATATATACCCACTAATACTTACAGTAGCATAGGCCTAGAACAAAGCGTCCCATAACACCCTGCAGCTGACTCGGCTTCATGGTGATCAACCATGAAAGTGGAATCAGCTTAAGTTACTTCCACAAAATACTGATTTTGTCTTAAGTGGAGTTGGCTTTAGTTACGACAATAGCCCCAAGAATTGGGATGGAGTTGTTTAGCGATCTAGGTCGTGAGTGACTCGCGATTCGGGACAAATGTTTCCTATATTGGAAACGGGGCTTCATGCCGCGTTCCATATAACTATCTATGTAGGAAATAATAAGATAGCAGAATAATAATTATATTGCAGTATATTTAGATTATTATTTGCTATCTTATTATTTCCTACATCCTGCAAATAATAATCTAAATATACTGCAATATAATTATTATTCTGCTATCTTATTATTTCCTACAATCTAACTCATCCCATAAGATCTTTATTTGGGTGAAAAACATAGCAATAGACATGTTTGGTATTTGAACAATTTCAATAGACTCTGTTCTACTCAACGATTTCGACCAGTTCAGAACAAAATTGGTCGATATCTGAGCTGAATCTATTGGATGCAGGAAATAGACAGATGAAGGGTTCATTGTAGGATCCAAAAGTACAGTGCGTCAGAACATAGCAGCAGCACACCTCGCTCGACCGAGCAAGGCTGCTCGACCAGGTCGAGCGGTAACCCAATCAGCTACTGTCTCGTTTCTTCATTCTTGCTCGAGCTGGGCTCGATCCATACTCCCTCAGCTCGACATGCTCGAGCGTCCACCAAGGCAGCTGCTGCCCTCATTATCTTATGACCCATGCCATCATCATCATGATCCATACCATCATCCTCATGACCCATCCTATGCTCTAGCATGCTTGGTCCATCATACAAGCACATAATGTCTCCCACTTTGATCACTTCACCAAGTGATCCAAAGACCAAGTTATCACACCCTCTTCAACCCACATTATCATCCTCAATGCAAGATAATGCGTAGGCTACGATGTGAACGAACTCTTCATCATCGACATGAGATTTCGGGCTTGACTCAACAATTATAAATGGGGTTGATAGCTCCTTAAAAGATTTTTCCTGTGAATCATAATAATAATGGAACTCAAATTCCAATTATGTACTTTTTTGATTGATTGATTCAGCAAATACTAACCCTTACATTCCGCATAATTCTAAACAGCTACTTCTTCCGTTCCATTTTACTTGCAACACTTACCATTTTTAAAAGTACATTACTATTTTTGGCAAAAATAATCTACTTATTTTATCCTTACTTTATTCCTACCACATATCACCATCAATCATATATCATCCCATTAATTATTTAATATACTTACAAGTCACAACCACTATCTACTTAAAATAATTTTTTTTTTATTTCTACCCGGGCCCACATATCACCATCAATTATACATCATCCCTACTTTTACCATACTGATTTGACAGCCCTTAAATATTGTGTCAAACCCAATGGTGCAACTAAAATGGAATGGAGGAAGTATGTAATAATGGAACTCAATCATGGCATTAATGTAGTCATGGCTTCTGTTCATGTTTCCTGTGATCACACAGGAGTTCTCGAGCTCCGCACAAAATTTTGTGTGCCCTCCTCACAGAGAAGGAACTCTTCACAGTGTCCCAGCTTGACCTTGAAACTCAAATGATCTCTAGATTAGCAACTTGGTTCCAATTAGAAGAGTCATTGTAGTACCCATTAGGATCAAAGTCTGATAAGACTAAGATTTTAGGTATCAGAGGATCTCAATCCGCCTTACAATTGTCATCAGTGTAGTTGTAGTTCGATAATCAGAACATTTTTGCTCGCCTGCTGAGGATGTATCGTTCGGGTATCACAAATCACAATGATTGAGAAGTGAACTCAAAAACAAACAATGCTGGCACTGAAATACTGCATTGCTCTAAGGTAGAATTCAGAAATCATGTTTCAGAAGACGGTATATACCTGTGTATGACAAGCATAGGCAGTAACAACTAAAATTACAAGGTGCATAGTTAATGGAACAAGAATTTCAACCGAAAGAAAGATGCAAGCTAGAACATGAAATGGCGAAAATTTTCAGACTTCAAACATAATTGAAAATTGATGCTTCACATTATTCTTAACAAGTTTGAATCTGATTACACTGCAGAAATATTTTTACCTTATGATGGGAGAGCCAAACCTACATCCAGTAAACAATATGACATTACCCTAATGGCAGTGTTTGGCAAGTTGGATGTATGAAACTTACCCTTATAATAATGAAGAGGTTGTTTCTTCTTAATCTTTGATAATAGACATCAACTGCAATATCACATAAACAATAATTGCAAATGACTTAATGATTCATTTTACTTTAGTCCAATATATTCTAAAGCCAAAGAACTTACAAATCTTTTGAGACAATTAATTGAGATGAAAGGACGAACGCAGCCAACAAAGTTTGATCAGTCTATGTTCATGTTTAGCACTCAGCAGCAATTATTTGTGCAGATAAAGAGGATGGTAGATCATTTTCCGGAAATAAAGCAAGCAAACTCACAAACATCTTGGTATGGCTAATAAATTAAAATCACAATAGAAGCAGATACAACAACGCCGCCTGTGACTGCCTTATTGCCGCTCCCAAGCCCGGCTTGAAACGGGCAATAAGCGACAATAGAAGCTGATGCTCAAGAATAATGTAACACTAATTTATGATAACTGATACAAATTACAAGGCAAGTCGAACGAATTTTCTGTTAGTATGTTGCCATCTCAGAAACAAATACCTGCTTCTATATCCGAAGACAATCAGAAGAAATCAGCTTTTTACTTCTTCAACAAGCTTGTCAAGCAGTATAAAAGAAGGCAAGAGCTTTCGCTCTCGACATATTGTCTCGATCATGATCATCCATGAATTTGGCTCTGGTTTAAATCCCATCGGCAATAGCTCTGACAAAGCTAAGAGTGCATCAGCTCCCCTTCCAGCCTCACACAATTGAACTAATATATCATTTGAAGTTGCATAATGAGGAACAAAACCCCGACCAACCATTAAACTTAACAGCCAGACAGATTTCTCTAAGTCACCAGAGCAGCACAAGGAATTCAGAGTAATTCTGTAACAAGCTTTATCTAAGAAGACGCCTTCATAAGGTAACCTTTCAAGCATTTGAAGAGCTTCGCCGAACTTTTTCTCCCTAGATAAAGTTTCAATGATGACTTTGTATGTTATTGTATCAGGTTTGCATCCTTCGTCTTTCATTTTTATAAGCAAATCCATTGCTTCCTCAAGCCGCCCTGCCCTGCCGAAGTGGTTAATCAAAGTAGTATAGCCAACAGCATCAAGTTTTATACCTATGGCCTTCATCTCTTCAAATACTTCCATGGCTTCTTTTATTCTTCCTTCCTTGCAAAACCCATTCATAAGAGTCGAGTAATTAAACACGTTTGGGGTGCATCCATTATTCTTCATAAACTCCATTACCTTCTTTGCTTGATCAGTCTTCCCACCTTGGCAAAAACCACCAATCAAGATGTTGTAAGTGAAAGCATCAGGAACAATTTTATCCTTAGAAATCATCTCTTCAAATAAGTCCACTGCTTCCTTAAGCCTTCCATTCCGACATAGGCCACCCATCAGTGTTGTATAGGTGATCAAATTGGGATAAGACACTCTTGCTTTCCTCATCTCTTTCACAACCTCAATGGCAGATTCAATATCTCCATGCTTGCAATGGTACTTTACTAAAATATTAAAAATACATGTATTTGGGTTCAACTTATGATATTTCTTGGCATTCACCAAAAACTTTCGTGCTAAATCCATTTGGTTCGATTCGACAAGGAGATTAAGGCAAGTGCTTACAGCATTACGAGAGGGTCGGATCGCGACATATGGCCTAATTAAATCAAACATTTCAAGCACTTTTTCATGCATACCACACCTAGAAAAATGCTTCATAAGATTTGTAAAAATACCCTCATGAAATTTACAGGGTTCATTTCTCATTTGATTCAAAAGGGCATCAACTCCTTTGAATTTTCTTGCAATAGCAAGCTTGTTTAGTATAGTTGCATACGTAGCATTATTGTGATTAAAACCCTTTTGCTCTGAAACCTTATTGAATATCTCCAACGCTCGTTGAGGATCATTCTCATGCTTGATCATTTCTATTGCTTTTTCATGAGTAATAAACCTTGTTTTCTTGTTTGGTTCTTGCTCTTGCTCTAATAGTGGAGGATCCAACTTTGTAGGACTAGTTTTTGGGTAATGCAAAGGAGATATCCATGGTAGTGATGATGATGATGATGATGATGATGATGATGATGATGTTGCTGAAGAAAAGCTACGCAACTTGGACATTAGAAATCTCATCTTTTTTTACCCAGCAGATTCTTTATCTCATTCAGACAAATCATCAAACAGTTTGTCTGCATTCCAAAATACACTAATAATCTGTAAAAAAGAGCAAAGTCTAAACGAAATAGTTACTCCAAATGACTAGCTTCGTGGGTTAAAGAAACCCACACCCACACCGATAGGATTTAATCTTGTCAACTTAAATAATCAAAAGTTTTAATGAAAGCTCGAAACTGAAACTGTCGAAGAAAAAAAAAACAAGTTCACTCATACTTTTTTTTTTGGATTCATACTTATTACTTGTGGATGTATTATTTAAATTGTAAATTTTTAATATTGTACTTGATTTAAAATCATAAAATGTAAATATTAATAAAAATTAAATTAAAATTAATTAATGAAAATCACCTTTGATTAATTTATAGATTGAGAATAAAATATTTCCTTTATTTCATAGACGATAATACTTACTAGACTTTTCTTTTTTATCTGTTTTACAATATTTGATGTATCATTATATGTCCTATTATAATTTATAGAGAAAATTATATAAAACTACCTTATATATACCCTCTTTTTTAAAAAACTACCTTATGTAAAAAATTTTGCAAAAAACTACCTTATGTAATACTTTTTTTTCAAAACACTACCTTCTTATGTTTTTCGTTAGTTGACCGGCAGAATTGACGTTGACCATCCCACCTCCCAGTCATGCCCCAAGCACGTTGTCAATTAAAACTCATACTCCCTCTTCAATTTCTCCCTTTTGTCGACTTCAATTCTTCCGGTCAACTAACGAAAAACATAAGAATGTAGTGTTTTGAAAAAAAAGTATTACATAAGGTAGTTTTTTGCAAAATTTTTTAGATAAAGTAGTTTTTTTAAAAAGAGGGTATATATAAGGTAGTTTTATATAATTTTCTCTAATTTATATGTAGTATTATCTAATTTACTCATGTTATTCCAACTCTATAACTCATTTACTTTTATATTTTGTCATTATTTAAGGACATCAATAGTACTTCCTCTGTTTCATTATACTTGCTGCTGATAGTGATATTTCTTAACTAAACATGTCACCATCAGTAGCAACAAGTATTTTACAACGAAGAAAGTATTTTGTTATCAAATAATCATTTTCTTTGTATTTGTATGAAGACGAAATGGTGCAATATTGTGGAAAAAGATAGTTTTCCCTCCTATTCATCATATGAGTTTCATTTGACTTTTCACTGATTTTAATGTAAAGATTAAAGAATTAATGATTCCTACCATTTTGAAGCATTTTCTAACTAAATCTTAAAATTAATATTTTTAACACTCAAAAGTCGAAATATTTTTTCAGTACAACACCAAAATTACATCATTCCATCTATTAAAAACCGAAATTACATAATTAAATCATACACTTACAATAATTGTTTTAAATTACATCAACTTGATCCGAGTACAAAATAATTTTAAAAAGTCCATTACGATATCTCAGCTAGCCTTCTCAATTCTTCAACGACATTGGTGTAGTTGCAGTCGTTACTGAATACTGATCATGTGAGTGCAGATTTTTTTTCGATCATTGACTTTAGTTTGCAAAAATTACCAAAATGATACATTGTTAATTTCATAAATAGCCATCGATTTGGAAACAACCATATTTTGGAAGCAAAATTTCATTACAGTACCCACAAAAATTAAGAAACCCAACATTAAAATGTCCAAAAAATAATGAAGGAGATCAGAAAGTGGCACCAAGTATTTAAAAAAAATCAAAATTTCATCACAGCAGCAAAGAACAACCAAATTAGAAGGAAGAGACGTAATGCCGCCAAAATCAACACTTCAGCAAACAAATTAGGCGCCATTAACCACAACCCTACAACAAAAACAGAAACAGCAAGATCATGATTAAAAATTAATTTTGTTGGGTACACTTAATTATTCTTGTATAAGTTAATGTTTTAAAATCAATTAATCTTTGTTTAGTTAGTTTTATTAAAGAAACAACTAGTAATAATAACTGCATCTAGTTTTATTATTAGAGTTTACATAATATTAAATTTAGTTGGGTGATAGGGTATCTTCTTAATTAAGTTTAATGGTTGGTGAAGTCTTCCTAAAATTAAAGCAGTCAATTCATTTAAAACCGGATTAATGAACACTAGGGCTTTACTATTTTGGGTACAAATAGTGAGCTAATATACAGAGGATTTACGAGGGTACTATAAATTCTACAGCCGCCTATTCATATAAAAGTTGTAATTTATCAATGATTAAAAATAATGTTGCCAATGACTAAAATACATGTTGCTACTATTTTCTCTTATTGATTTACTCTTTTACTTTACATATTTTAGTTTATTTTATTTTTAAGCTCTTAGTAGTATAATCAAAACTCATTTCCCCCCAATCCTTTTACTTTGCATATTTTCTATTAAAATATATGTTAGAAGTATCTTTAAAATTAGTAATCACAATCTCTGTCGGATCCAGCCCTACTTACCACTTACTATATTTAGCAAGTTTTAATAGGGTAAAATATAATTTAAATTTGTGCGCGTACGACAGCATCCTACACCATGCATTATACGGGTTTTTATACTAGTTTACAATAACTTTCACTTGTAGGATGTAATGAATTCACTTATCAAATATCAATATCATCTATCATTTGAGCTATAATAAGTGGTAGATTTTTTAAAAAATCTTTAATAACTGTCTATTAATTTGTTGGCACAACATGTTAAGAGGTGTTATGAAAAATATTATTTTTTAATAAAAATTAAATTTAAAAAAAATTAAGGGCCTGAATTTTTATTGGCCCTGCTTATAACATTTCCCTTTTTGGTTTTAGAGGTACTTATGGTGATAGAATAATTGAAAAGCGCCACAATTCAAGGGCAAAAATAACACATTTGAGTATGTTAAACTCTACAATTTAACATTTGAGTACGCTAAACTCTACAATTTTACTTCAAAAAAAAATCTACAATTTATTTGCAGACAAAAATTGTGAAATTGAAAACATAGCAGAAGCAGGTTATTCTAGCAGCTCAAATGAGATTAGACATTTACAGAAGTACAACAAAAGAAACGAGATTCCGCTTTCACAACAAAATTCCTACTTAATGAACTTAGATTATTTACTTTAGGGTGCATATCTAACCACCCAAATTATTCTCTGTAAGATTACAGCATTACAAAAAAGGATGATAATGTGTTACAACATTCATAGAAGCTATCACGGTCTACCTTCAGGCGGCTCGATTGGTTCATCATATGCCAAAACAGGATCAAGCATGAACTTTAGCCCACTGCAATGATGCTTCGTACAATGATTTAAGGCTGAAGTTGTCTGTTTACGATGCATATCTCGTAGATCCGTCTCACATTCTTGTATGGGTATGTAAAATGCTCGTCTGATAGCATTAAGGGTCTCGTAAAATTGCTCGTGGCCGAGTGGTTTTGAAAACCGACACTCGTTTCTGTCTCCAAATTGGTGCTGAGTATACTGTAGTGATCTGTTTTGTACCTCGTCTTTGACTCTCTGATGATCATTGTAAATAATGAAAAGCAAATCACTTAATAAACCAACTTCTAAAGTAGAACCTTAAATCGAAGGGAAAAGAGAACAAATCATTATCATGACCAGAACAAAAGAGAAGCGGGGCTAACGCGTTACTAAACTTTCATGAATGTTGGACCATAGTTACATGGAACATGAAACGTAGCCACGTTCTGCGATCCGGGAACGTCCATCCCCAATCACTACAAAACGTGACCTGAATCGCTCAAGGTGACGTCTCTGTTTAGAAGACCTTTTTAAAAAGTATTTTGGCCTTCATTTACAAATTAAAGAATTAAAAAGGTATTTTGGCCTTCATTTACAAATTAAAGAAAAGAGAGGGAGAAAAAATGATATGAAACCTAGAAATCTAAACAAAATTCCACATGAAATAATTTCTTAAAGCAAAATAATCATTTTACTTAATTTTGTCTTCAAATATGTACTTTATACATAATGCATCTCGTACCCAATCGTTCTCGAGTCAATCTAGGTTGTGTTATGTGTTCCCGTTCCAGGCCCCCGTTCCGAACCGAATGTCGTTCGAGGTAACAATGTGTTGGACTTCGGCTACGTATTGTAAATTTTTCTCGTTTTGGTTCAAGACACAGCATAGTCTTGGGTCCAATACAAAAACTCGATGTGAAATGACTAGTTACAACAATATCAGCTCCAGATAGAGCAATCTCAGAATACATATGACAATCATAACTTGTGTTCCTAACAAATGTTAACAATAACATCTATAAAATCTAATGTCATTAACATCAATCTAAGAGAACAAATGGTGTTTCCTACCATAACTACTCATGTTTGGGATGCCTCATCAGTGATCATGTTAAAAGTCATACAAATTAGTTTTCCCCCTTCATTTTTGTGAACAAATCGTGTTTGCTACCATACCACAAACACTTACTAAGATAACAAATGGAGTCAGTTTAATTAAAAGTATGGGCGCATTATAGTATTAGGAAATAGCATACATAACAACAACAAATGTTTGAGCCTTATAAAAATGGGGTCGACTACATGAACCGTAGATCATTGCCATTGATCGTCTACATGAATTCACCAGCTTCATATATTACGATTTTCTACCATCTCGACCTATAAATTTATTTATCCTTTTTTTTATAGGACAAAGTTATGTATTTTTTGATTTTAGATTATAGTGGACTATAATTAGATGACTCATTAGATCATATGCACTTCTCATTGGTGTGAAGTATCATATGGTGTTTGCTACCATAGGCCAATTGAAAACATAATCTTTATTAGATTTATCACTTACAAGGGTAAGGTTGTGTGCACCTGATCCCTCCAAACCCGACCCATAGGTGGGAGCCACCTAATATCGTTGGAGTAATGCAATGTTGTCGACCTATAAATCAAGATCCTTCATATCACTTTAGGTATTCTTGCCCTCTTTTAAATCTTCTAAGTTTCAAGTTCCAACTTTATGTCTTCCTTACTGGTTCACTAATATAATATCCCAATTCTAAAACCATCCAAAACATTCAAAACCAAAATTCCAACAAAAACAATCATCTCTGCAAGAACCATTCAAACTCAAAAATGTCAAACACAATCTTGAAGGCTTACTTATCTTCTTGACACATGTTTGACAAGCAAACATATCATTACACTATACATTCATTAGAAATTTATGTATAATTATTGTGTAATATTTCCAATTTGAGTTTCTTATATGTAAACATTGATCAAATCATAAAATCAAAACTTATTCAAAACATGATACATGCAGAAGTAATTAACAAACCTGCAACAACTTAGGATCAAATTTAGGCAACCCAATTTGTGAAACTGTTAAAGACCCAAAAAAGTTCCCCAACAATGCAGCATCACAAACCCTCAATCCAAGAACAAGTCCAGCAACAAACCCCCCTAACAAACTATCCCCAGCACCAGTAGGATCAATCTGAACCGTCGAAAACGGCGAAATTTCAACTTCCCCATCATTCCAATACACTTTACAACCTTTCTCACCATCAGTAACCACTACACAACACAATTTTCTCACTTCCTCAATATCAAAAAACTGAGCTTCTTCTGCTGAAGCCTTTAAAAATCCAATCTTTGGTAATAAAGGATAAAAGTTAGTGTCTTTAAGCTTAATTAATCTAACAGTACCATCAATTTGATCAAATTCTCTAATTAACCCCTGAACATCAACAAAAACAACATCACAAATCTCAACTAATTTCTCCAAAGTTTCAAGTTTTATTTCACCTCCAACACCCACAGCCATACCGAAATCAAATCTTTTGGAAATGGGTAAATCACTTGGGTTAATAGGGTCACATGCAAATACCCGTTTGAGGGTCCGATCTGAACCCGATGACCCATCAGAATTGGGCTTAGTAGAGGAGAAATGGGCTTCAAAAAGGGTTGTTTTGGAAGTGGGGGAGATTATTGGAGGGGCGGAAATGGAATGAGAGTAATTGAAATCAAAGCCAACTTTGGAGATGTAACTAGAGTGAATTGAAAGGAGGGAAAAAATGTTGGAGATGAAAGATGCAGCACCACCCAATGATTCTGCTAATACGACGTCGTCTTTGAGGAGAATATCATGGCAGTAATTGCCCACCACCAAGCCTTGGTGGGAGAAAGCCATGTTTCTTGTGAATTTGTAATTAGTTTGGTTTTTGGTTCCCATTTTGAGTGAACAGAGAAGAAAGGAATTTCGTTTCGATTTGGATACACTAATTATATTTAACAAAAAAAAAAATCTCTTTAATAAAAAAATATTTTATTATGTTTGCTAGACTTTTTTAAAAAGGAAAAATTACCCAGAATAATACGACCTTTCACTGATTTTCCAAAAATAATACGAACTTTCAATTAACCACAAATAATACGAACTTTGACATGCATTTTCCGCTGGCATACATGACCTATTTATAACCGGTAGTACAAGTCTTTTTTTGACCGTTGCTCAGCAAGTTTCAACCGGTAGTACGAACTTTCATTTAACCACCAATAATACGAGATGAAACCGGCTGAGCAACGGTCAAAAAAAGAACTGTACTACTGGTTATAAACTGGTCATGTGTACCAGCGGAAAATGCATGTCAAAGTTCGTATTATTGGTGGTTAATTGAAAGTTCGTATTATTCTTGGGAAATCAGTGAAAGGTCGTATTATTCTGGGTAATTTTTCCTTTTAAAAAAAACTATCTATAATCATTAATTTTTTACTAATTTTTCAACAATAATAACTTTTAATTAAACATAAATAATCTCAATTATAATACAAAAAAGTTACATCCTTTTACACCGATATTGTTATCGCCCGTGCTTAGATGCGAGGCCAAAAGAATTCCTCACGCTTAAATAAGCATGGATAAAAATTGTATAGCAAAATTTTGCCCATATTTATTAAGTGTTGCTAAATTTGGGCTTAACCACTTTTACAAGCGTGGGATGATGCACCTTCACTCACACGAGCCAAGATTCTCTCCAGTACTAGTATTAACTGGAGGATCAAGTTCTTTCACCATTAGTTGACATGTGGCACCACAAAAAATAAATGGCTAATATTAATTGTTTTGTCTTTTTATTTTTATAAAAGCATTAATTTTTACTTAATGTGTAAGTGAAGGTAAATCTTGGCGCCAATTGTGGTACAATATATACTTTACTTTTTTTTTGTCAACTACTTAATTCTTCTCCAAGGCTATTACATTCAAGATTCTTCAACATTTAATAGATCACTACAAAACTTGAAAGGTAATGTGTTCTTACTAGAAGCTATATTCAAATTTTGATATCCAATAAAAATAATTGTTCTTCATAATACAAAATTGCACTCCCATATAATTGTAGAGGCATAAATTTTAAATAAAATAAAAATATACAACTAAAAGCATTATATTAACTATGAAAGTAATAAAATGGTTATAATTATCATCCTTTGTTTGCAATTTGATTGACACCTATAATAAATCATTAAAAAAATTGTTAGTATTACAAAGTATATATTTTATCAAGAAAATGATTAAATAATATTGATAATGTGTGATTTTAGTTATGTTCAAGTATAATAATATGTTTATCAAATACTTAAATAAAATAAATACATATGCTTAAGCATGTAATGTATAATGTATCTGATTAGTTTTGTTTTTTTTTTTTTTTGTGTATTTAGAACATGAATGGATTGTCTGAAATTGGATCTCAAATTATAGAGAACTGGTTAGGTAATATCCAAGAAAATACTGAGCAAAATGTTAAAGAAGTAAATGACTGGAAACCAAAACTCGAAATGGAGTTCATAGATGAAGCAGCAGCCTATAGTTTTTATAATGAATATGCTAGACTAACAGGTTTTAGCATTCGTCGAGAGTATAGAAATATTAGTAAGAAGGATGGAGTTTTGACATCAAGAAACTTCACATGTAGCAAAGAGGGGGTACGAGGTCATGATAAGCGAGATTATAAAACAAAAGAGGCTAGAGCAGAAACAAGAACTCATTGTCCCGCAAAAATGGTGATATCCCTTGATCGAAAAGCTAGAATGTATAAGGTTGTTCAATTTGTGGCTGAACATAATCATCCTCTCCAACCACTTAAATTTGTGTACATGTTGAATTCTCATCGACACATCACTGAATCTCAAGCATCACAAGATATGGCAAGTGAATCTGGACTAAGAATAACAGATGCTCATGAATTTATGGCTAAACAAGCAGGGGGAATAGATTGTCTAGCATTCACAAAAAGAGACTTCAAAAACTATCTTAGAACAAAAAGAAAAAAAATCATTGAGGTTTGGAGAAGTTGGAGCATTGTTCATGTATTTCAAAAGTCAATTAAATGAAGATCCATCATACTTTTATGAGTTCCAAATGGATGCAGATGAACAAATAACTAATATATTCTGGGCTGATACTCAAATGATCAATGACTACCAATGTTATGGAGATGTCATCACTTTCGACACCACATATAAGACTAATGACAAATACAGGCCTTTAGGTGTATTTATTGGTTACAATAATCATAGGCAGACAGTGGTTTTTGGAGCAACATTGCTATTTGATGAAACAATTCCTTCATTTACATGGTTGTTTGAAACTTTTCTTAAAGCCATGGAAGGGAAAATTCCAACCACTATTCTGACCGATCAAGATGCGGCTATGGCCAGTGCGATCTCATTGGTAATGCCTAACACATTTCATGGCCTATGCACGTGGCTTATAAGAGAAAATGCTTTAAGACATATGAACCATCTTTATCAAAAGGGTTCTGAATTTGCAAAAGATTTTGAAGCTTGCATTGATCATTATGAAACACAAGAAGAGTTTATCAATACTTGGAATGATTTGCTTGTCAAGTATAAGGTTCCAACAGATTCTTGGCTACACTACATTTTTAAGATTATTTAGTTTAAAGATCTGTTTAAAGATCAGTTTATTAATGTTGATTACTGATAAAGTAAGATCTTATTTATGTTGATTTTATGTTCAATTTTGTTGAATTATGATATTGTTCTGTTTATTTGTTGATTTATGATCTGGATGTATAGTAAAATCTCAATGATGATGGGGTAAAAACTGATAAATGTGTGCACGAATAAGTAAGCAAGTTCATGCCACCTTGGGCTTAAGCACAATGTAGATTGATACAAATGCACTATAGCTTATGTCATTTCAGTTACTTTGATGGGGTTAATTTTGCCTTATTCTTTAGTATCTTTGTTCTGTTTTAGTTGCAATATTGTAATTTCTTCAATTTGATATGGCATAAACATGTAACTCTGAGTATTAATGGCATATCATAGATGTATTTTGCGTCCTTACTTGTGGTTACTCGAGATGAGGTTGAATTGCTTGCCAAGCACACGTTTAAATGATGTTAACCTTAAACAATCTGAGGGAAATATCACAAGTGAAACATGGGAATAAACATTGATGAATGATGTTAAATGTTAATTGTTGTTTTTTCTAAACAAATCACCTCAATGACTAATGAGAGGTGTTCCCAAACCCAATGGTGCAACTTAAATGGAACAGAGGAAGTAAATGTATACTAAATGTTGTATATAATCATATTAGCATTAAATTCTTTACAAAATGTTGATTTAAATCTAGACTATACAAAATGTTGCATATTATCATCCTTTACAAAATGTTGATTTTAATCTACAACATACAAAATGTGGCATATAATCATCCTTTACAAAATATTGATTTTAATCTACAACATACAAAATGTGGCATATAATCATCCTTTACAAAATGTTTATCCTATGATTAATTAATTTCAATCTTCTTGAGGAAGAACATTGAGATTAATTAACCCGCAACGTAAATATTCATTTGTTGAATCTATTAGCTCAGTAGCAACTTTAAGTTGCCTTGGCAATTGACCTAGCATGTCTAATATATTCTTTCCCATATGTGGTTGCTTGTAATTGTTACCACCCCTAACTTTAAGTACTTGAATCATGCATAATTGATATTGAATCCATGAGTAATTCAATAGTTTTGGATTGAATGTTTCATATGCAACATTGACTGCCTTAACTAATGCTTCTAAATCCCTTGGAAATTCTTTAAATTGAATTGATTGAAGCGCATTAAATATACCTAGATCCAATATGTTCATGTCTGGACTAGATCCCGGTTGACAGACAAGCCTAATATTGAACCCATCTTGTGTAGCAGCTTCATTGAATGCTTGATCATTTATTAATATGTGTGGTCTTGCATTGTCTTGCTGAATCCATACATCTCTGACTCCATTTGCTAGCCATTTGGATCTGATTGCCGGTAAAACTTCGGCAATTAACTTTTGCCTTATGACATCTCGTGTAACTCTTGTATTTGCTTTTAACTCGGGTGTACCCGCTGGCCTATTGCTTGAGCTCCTTATTGCCCTTTGTGTTTCCGTAAAAGGGAAGATGTCTATCTTTCCATCCCATAATATGTCTCCATTGTTGTTGATTATAGGTCTAGCAACAGTAGCAATGAACATGACTTTACCTATAAATTTCTTGTTTTGAACACACCTATATGGCTCTTCTTCCCATGTGAATAAGTAATAAAATCTTTGTGTCTCTCTACTCATATAAAACCACTTCTCGTCGATGTGTACCTTGTTGTACATCAAACTAAACTTGGGCAGTGTGTTAACTGTTACCGGTATAATTTGAGATAAAATAAAATTAAGTTTATTAACTTTGTGCTCATGTGACAGCTTTGGTTTGATGGAATTAGTGTGGGATCTAAGGTCTCCAGGTTTTAACATTCTATACACTTGTGAATGACCCATTTTTATCTCATTAGCAATTGCTCTAATTGTTGTTCTTTTCTCAATTGGAATTGCATTAAGTGTTTCCATGGTAAAAACATTTTTTTCCTTCCGACCCTTCCCCTCTTCTTGTTTCTAACATCAATAACACTTCCATTGGCCATGGAATTTTTGGCACTTTCCCATAGCCTCCAAACTGTCCAACGTGATACACTAAAGCTTTAGGCAAGATAATACTCGGTGGTTGACAAAGCCAAGTTAATTGTTGAACAATTAACTTTCTTTTTTCAATCGTGAGTTCCCTACTTTGGTTATGAGCTGGACTATGGTTTGGTTCTGCTATATTGTTGCTGTTTGTACCTTATTCTTGTGGTGGATTTTGATCTTGTTGTGCTGATGGTTGGGAATTATTTAAACACAAGTTTACATTGACATCAATATTCCCGTATGTTTCACTTGTGTAATCTTCAAAAACATCATAATCATCTATTAACCCTAATTGTTCAAAGTAAGAAATAAATACCTCAATGTCGAGATCGAAATTCTCATCAAGGTTTGTGTCATCCATCTTGTTTGCTTTTGTAATCTTCAAAACTGTAGAATTATTGTGCTTGTGTGTGCTTGTGTTCGTTTGTAGTGTTAAGAACCCCTTCCCCAATTAATTAAATGCCTCTTTTTCAGAGGTGATGATTAAGATCCGGTTAGACCCTCGAGGCTTTGAAGTTGAAGCTCAAAAAGTCAAGGAAAATGCGGAGAAATTAAAAGAAGAACAAAGACTCAAGGAAAATGCAAAGATTTTAAAAGATGCTCAAAGATGGAAGGTAAACATTGGGAAATCAAAAGACCAATACTGATTGTGCTTCTGCCTTTATATAGGCTATTAAAACTGTATTCTCATTTTCATTTTGGTGGGGAAATTTGATTTTGGAGGGAAAGTTTAAAATTTATGGGTTAGGTGTATTATGGATTATAAATTATGTTTTGGTTCTGTTGTATTGTGGGTTGTAATTTTTGGGGGAAAATCAGTTTAGGTTGACTGCCCTTAGTGGACTGATGAAAGTGTAGGTTTTTTTTTTAATTTAAATATGTAAACTTTAATATTATTTAAATCACTAACAACCCTTAGTGGACTGATGAAAAGACACTGAAATGACATGCCTTGATTCATGTGCCCATATGCAATGGTGCAACTAAAACGGAACAGAGGAAGTAATAATTATATGTTCACTACAAAAAAATTGCATCTACCTACACTTATTTACCCATATTTATTTAAGTATGGGTAAAATATTATATATAGTCACGCCTAATAAGTATGAGCATAATAACCTTATTTATAAGCGTGGAGAAAAGCATGTCTCGAGACAGAAACTGTAATATGTGCTTTTAAAATTACCCACGCTTATAAGCGTGGATATAAGACTAATTAACCACACTTATAACTAAGCGCGGCTGTTGGCGGAACTAAATTTAATTCTAAAACCTCACCCTATTTAATTCTAAAACCTCACCCGTATCTTAAAACCCTAATGACTTTGCAGTTTGCAGACTCCATCTCATTCTTGCCCTAATCTCAAAACCCCAACATGAATTTGCAACTCTCTCTCAGTTCCACTCTAATCTCAAAAATCTAACCTGAATTTGCAACCCCCTTCCAATCATGCCCCAATCTCAAAACTGTATCGTAACCCTATCTCATCGCAACACACAGCAGGCTTCACCACTAGTGTCGTACCAGTACCTGTTGCTCCTTTTAGCTTTGTTATTAACAACAACAACAACAACAACAACAACAACAACAACAACAACAACAACAACAACAACAACAATAATAATAATAATAATAATAATAATATGTTACTATAATAGAAATAAATAATAAAAAATAATACTCCCTCCAAGTCTATTTATTTGTCTCATTTGCTTAGTCATGGTTATTAAGGGTGGTGTAGAGTTCATTAAAAAAGTGGCAGTTAGAATATTTTAATTGATTAAATTAATTGTAAAGGTGGTAGTTGGGGTATTGTAAATAATAAAAGTTGGGGTATTTTGGTTTTTTTTTTTTTTTTGTAAACATGGGGTATTTAAGTAAAAAAAGATTGACAAAAAAAGAAATGTCACAATTGATATGAATTTGCAAAATAAAAAAATGTGACAATTAAATAGACTTGAAAGGAGTAGTATAAAATTTTCAGCCAATATTTGTTTAAAATCTAGTTACCATCCACATTACCCATGCTTATAAGTGCGAAAAAATTGTTTATAAACCAATAGAAATGTACATAATTTCTCCACACTTACACCTGGGCAATATCATTTTTTAGCATAAGAGGATGATACTTTTTTTTATAGTGGTTGTGTGGTGGATAGTATTTTTTTCTTAGTAGTATTCACATATGAAAAACCATTTACTTTACTAAACACCTTTTTAAATATCAAAAGCATCAACTTTACATACTAAAGCTCCTATTTCATATATTATAAACAACTTCACACGTTACAAACCTCTACCTAGTTCACATACTCAATATAATGACTACACATAACATAAACACCTACTTGACCTATCATAATTCATAAGTACGTACTTCACATATCATAAATAACACATTATTACACCATAAAAACATACATATTTCATAAACTACTACTTGATATACTGTAAACACCTACGTTATAATTAACCATAAATATTTACTTCATATACCATTAATCCCTACTTTATATACCATAAGCACTCACATTATTAACACCTACAAATATGTACTTTAACCAATATAAAATCCTAAACACTTTATAAACACACTAAAAATATTCGAAGATTGAACAAAATAAAAATTACCTGCGAATTTTGGTTAAAAAAATAAACTAACATTTAAAGAAATCATACAATTTAATAAAGATGATGTAAAATTACACATGTCAATCTCACAAGCAATCTTATTTAAGGTAATTAAATTAATTATCATACAATTTAATAAAGATGATGTTAAATTAATTAAACTAAATATATATATATATAAATATAAATATATATATATATATATATATATATATATATATATATATATATATATATATATATATATATATATATATATATATATATATATATATATATATATATATATATATATATATATATATATATATATATATATATATATATATATATATATAAAGAAGCTGCGGGTTGGCGAGCAATTAGGTGGCGCCGGGGTGTGTGGGGGTTCTGGAGGTTTGGGGCGGTGCTGGGTTCGATGCTGGCTGTGATAAGCTCTTCATAAAGCTTGGTGGAGTTTTTGCTTTCTTCATGGTGGCAGATATTGCCTTGGTGGCCGTAGAGTGGTGTGTTTTTAGTCTCTTCTTGACTTGTTTGGTGCTGAAATTTGGTGAGGTAAGTGGGTCGAATTTTTTGGGTTCTTCTATTGGGTTGTTGGGTGGAATCTTAGTGGCGTGGTTTTGATAGCTTTCGACCTTTGGTGCTTTTCTGTTGTTTGGAAAATATGTCCGATGGCGTTTTCTTTTCTCGACGGCGGCATTCTTTATTTTAGTGGTGGTGGCTGGTTCAATGGTGCTTTTGTTTTGTTGATGGCTTTGCCTGTATATGTGGGTTTTTCTCTGGCGTTGGTTTGCGGTGTTTTGACTCTATGGAAAGTCTCTGGCGTTCTTTTCTTCAAGGTGTTGGCGTCCTTTTCGAAGAGCCGTGTTGCTTCGGGGTCGGTTGTCGGTTCATATGCTGATTGTTTTTCTGGGAACATGAGCTGTAAGGTGGGGCTCTCGTTTAAGTTTAATGATGCTTTTCTTGAGTTGTTGTGACAGTTTTTAGTGTCGGGTTTTTTGGGTGTTTTCCTGTTGGATGATGAATGTCTGGGGCTTTGACTATTAGGCATGGAAAGTTGATTTTTGTGGTGGTGGCTTCTGGTGGCCAGGGTGGCTTCCTTATCTTCCTAGAGTTTGTGGTGGATTTCGGTGGATCTCTTAAGGCTGATGAACAAGCTTTGCTATTGGGCTTTGCGTGCTGCTTTTTCTCGTGTATGGTGTTTGGGTTGTACTTCCAGTGGAGTCGTGCTCATTTTATTTCACAAACGGTCCTAACCTCTCCCCATGACAAAGATCCTGGAAATTCAGTGGTTTTTTTTGGAGTTATTTGTGTTGTTAGGGAGGTTCGATTACTGGTTGGTGAATGGATCGATATTGGGCTTTTGAGAAATTTCATTTTAGTGGGGTTTCTTTTTGATGCTCTTTGATTATGATGTTCTGAGGTGGGTCTATTCTTCATGGTGTTGGTAGTGTGACTAGGTGTTTGGTTTTTCGAAGTCCCGTGGTGACCGGCCGTGTAAGTGAGTTTTCTTGGTGTGTTTGGTTCCCTTGGTGTTCGGTGTATGGTTTTTGATGTTTTGGTTGTTGCTTGGTGTTTAGTGAGGTTGTATCCTCTGGGTGTCTGCTGGTGTGTGGTGTTGGAGGTTTAGTATAGACCATGGGATGCCCGCTTGATTATTTTGTTTGGTGTTTATCGTTCTTGATGAGCTTCGTAACTGCGGTGGTCTGCCCGGGTGATTATGGCGAAGATGTTTGATGAGGCGAAGTTCGCGGTGCTCCGAGCGATTGGTGTTTTCGTTTTCAGTTGAGCGGGTGTTTTGGTGCCGTCGCGAATGTTGTTCAGGATTCTTGGTGGGCCTAGGGGTTCTTGGTGTTGGCAAAAATTGTTGATGACAGCTGGCTGTTGGTTGTGGTGTCTATGGTGTTTTTGCAAGCGTTTTTTAGTCTTACCTGGTGTTAGAATTAATCTTCTAGGTGTTTAGGTGCTCGGATCAACCTGTAATGGTGTTTTAAATTAGAAAAACATTTTGGCATAGCCCACCCCTATGCTGTTTTGGGTGGCCTGTTTCTTGGTTTGCCTCTTCCAATGGCTTTTTTACCTACGGGGGTTTTTTTATGCCGGCGGTTTTGGTTTTCCAAGTTACAGTGTGGTGTTTGTTTTTTCCTCCCTTTTATTAATAACTAGTTGTTGCAACGCGTGCTCCGCACGCGCTGCCCCAAGAATTAATCTAAAGTTTGAAGATGGATTATTTATAGATTAAGAATGATTCCACCAAAAATACTAAAATTATGTTAATGATGATGAAGGCCTATCTTCTTAAGCAATATAAGTTCATTTATCCTTAAGCATAAATGATTTGAATTGTATTGCAGCAGCCATGACACCGATCAAAGCCAAGAACAGCAGTACCGGTTTCAAGAACCCACCGATATTGTTCTTTTATTCAATAATATAGAGACAGAAAATCAAATGCATGAAAGTAAAGTTAAAAGGCAATATGCAAAACTGATTAGTAGATATTTAAAAACATAATACATAAATATTCATACTATATTTTGTTTAGCATATACTAAGCAAAATAAGCAATAATGTTACTTCCTTAAGCATCTAAAATATTCAAATACATAATACATTATAAATATTGATAGTGCAGTTCTTTTTAGCATATATTAAACAAAATAAGCATTAGTGATACTTCCCAAAGTACCCAAAATACAAAATCATAGAAGTAGGACATCTCGTGCACATAGCGTTCATATGTAATTGTCAAGGATATGTTCAAAAAGACAACTACATCATGCTTTTTAAAAGAACTGCAGTAGCTAGACTGTAGAAGTCTAATTGTCTTTAGTTTCTGCGAAATCTAGACTACGGCGCACCTTAGATTCACTTTTGGACGCACCTTCTTTCTTTATTTGTGGTGTAAAAGGTGGTGTGACAGCCTTTGGAGTAGTTTTAGAAGCCCCTTCTTTCTTGATTTGTGCTGTGAGAAGTGGTGTAGCAGCAGGTTTTAATGGCAATATTGGTGTAGATCCCGATGGTATGACAATATCTTCTTGTACTAATTTGTTGACTGTTGTAGTTTCCAAAGGCGTTTCAGGTGCTGATCCAGAAGTTGTGTGTACATCTTGCAGCGATACAATGTCAGATGTAGCTGATGCAGGTGATACAGGTTTAGATGTAGTTGGTGTCTGAATGTGTTGTGCTGTTTTAGTGTTCGTTCCAACTTTTTTTAGCTTCTCTTCTTTCCTGATTTGTGGTGTGAAAGGTGGTGTAACAGGCACTTCAATGTCAGTGGCAACTGATTTCAACTTTTCTTTCTTAATTTGTGGTGGGAAAGATGGTGTAGCATGCACTTCATTGTTGGTTGCAACCGATTTCAGCTTCTGTGGTGTTTGTGGTGTGGGAGTATGTTGTGATGCAGAATTGGTCTGCTGTGTCTCTCCATCATGGCTATTTGTCTCTGATGAAATTGATTTAAGTGTCCACTTTAAGACACCATTTTTTGAAAGTGCTGATGTCGGACCTAGCTCAATGCAAAGAGGCTTTTCATCTAACCTCTTAATAATTCCTTCTAGTGTTGTTAACTCCTCCTAATAACAATTATTATAGAAACTGGTATTAGTTTTTTTTTGGTATAATGCACTAAAATTGTAATTATATATACAAAACAGGGCATAAACAAGATCCAAAAAATTGTGGTTACATTGACTTACATCATTTAGAGGTTCATAGATTTCATCGACTGTTTTTCCAAGCAGCTTTGAAAGATTGTCGGTAAATGCTGTTAGCTGCAACTCCCCAGTGTTATCCTCTGCTGTGAAGGCCAGAGCTAGCCTAATTGTTTGAATGCACAGTTATAAGGCTTGAGTACATTAGGTGTAAGAGTTAGTTGAAGTTACATGTTTAAGTTACACGAACCTTGGCATAGCTATTGATTCTCGTTTGTTGCAATGAGTACAGTCAAAGGTTTGGTATTTTGCTTTGTAAACTTTTTGGTTGCACCCATCGCAGGCTAAAAATTTGCGAATATCTTCATAGCTAAACGAGTTTATTGAAGCTCTAATCCAATAACGTTGTTCTTGAATTGTGTTGAGAACCTACAATTATTATAAAGAATTAGTGCATTGCTTAATTATAATTGAAACCTACTACTATAGAAACACTTATTGTTAAATTTATTTTTGGTTTTTTTCCTGTAAAGGAAACAAATAACACAAATTTGGCCTACTTACTTATTTTTGAAGTTATTGTCAAAGAATTTCTATTTTAGGTTATTTGGGTTTGATTGTTTTTGCATCTTACTGTGCTAAAGTTCATTATTTGTGTATTGTCAGTGGTTTTACAATCACCCATTTCATGAATTTGGGTTAGAAGATATCTAGTGCTGCAAATTTATGTGTTTGTAGAAAAAGGGTATGATTTTTGGTTTTTTAAATCTTATTTTATAGCTTTATTATAATTAAAACTTATTAGTATAGAAACACTTACTGTTTTTGCTTTTATGGCAGCAATTGTTGCAAATTCTCGTTCAGTAGTTGCTGTTTGGATCTTCAAGATTTGTTCCTTCCTCTGCATAAGCAAAGCTCCATGGGATCTTACCCTACACAAGTGCAGTTATTTTGGCCATCTTAATAGATTTAGATACAGTAATGACTTGATATTAGACAAAGGAATTTGCATTATACCACTGATTCAATGATTCAACCTTAGGACCAGTTGGTTCAGCTAGGATCAAAGAAGACATAGTAGTAGAAAGACTAAAACCTACAAGGGGAAAAATACTCAAGAAAGGAACACATAATAAATATTCGAGGAAATAAATATTCAAGGAAACAAATATTTCAATAACTTTGTTATTACCTCTATGAGTTGTGGTTTTGAGGGAAGTGAAACCAACTATCTTATTTAAAGCATCTTTTCCTTCAAAAAAACTTGCTAGGTCGTTCCATGCGGATATTATTAACGGTTGATGGGAGCTTTGACACCAAAAATAACATTTAAATTTAGAAATGAATTATTAATAGCATGGACAATTGATTTAGAAATGAATTATTAATAGCATGGACAATTTATAATAATAATGTATAACACCTATGGTCAGTAATGTAGATGTCGGAGACATCACATTGTCTTTCAAAGCCTCCTTTCACGCTGCGAACATCTCCGATGTAGAGCACTACACCAAGTACATCTAAAACCAAAACAACAATAATAAATTAGGTCATTGAGCATAGTAAAGTATATTTAAAGCAACATTTAATAAATTTCACACCAAATCTGTCATATAGGCCAGCAGCCCTTGGTATTGCAGCAATATTTAAGTATTCGGGTCCTGTACTCTGTGTCGCAGCACATATGGGTTCTATGATAGTTCGAGAGTTGAACATCATTTGGTACTCATTATCTTTAGTTTGAAACCTTTGATCAACAGGTTTTAGAACAGGATTAGTGATGATGTATTCCCTATTTTGTTGGATCAAATCATTGTAAGCTCCAATATCATCATCAAATAAAGCACCCTTTATTACATCACCCTATTGTACATAGAAAACAAGAACAAGTGATTCAATTGTATTAATTTAAAGTATAAGATTGTGCTTAATTAGTAAAATTAGAAAATAGCTTACTTTGACATCTTGGAGTAATAGCCTTTGAAATTTCTTTTTTCCGGGATTTTGGAACGGCCTAGATTTTTCAATCACCTTAACCCGAATTTTGTGTATTTTGCATTTATCACTAATCTGATCGAACGTAGCGCTTTCCTGCTTCATAGCTAATCTAATTCAATTAAAAAAATGGGAATAAAAATTGTAAGTGCTAGGAATTTCATCTATGAAATTTGTCTTTTAAAATAAGTAATCAACAATAAAAAATTCATATATATGTCTCCTGATTGTTACAAGTAAGGTGTTTAAAGAAATAAATGAACAAATATTTAAGTATATGAGAAGGGAAACTAACACTTGGATATAATTAATTAATAATTTATAATATACTAAAAGTTTAAAGCTTAAGAAGATCATACCTGTAAGTGATAATTATCTTCTTCTAAACTTTAGTAGTACTTCAGAGAACTTGGGCAATAGTATGAAGTGTTATATAAGAATGGAAATGATGGGAACTTATAGTATAATATGGAGTAGGTAAATTTGCAACACAAATCTGTGTTGGTGTCCGAAAAAACAGCACAGCATAGTGCTGGGAACAGTAAAATATTCAGAATAGTGATGGGAACAGTGCATTCGTTTGACTTGGTGAACACAGCAATTCCTTAAGACTTTTATCTTCTGATTTCATAAAGATTTTATAGTACACTTATCCATATATATTGTACACATTATATTAAGACTTTAAGTATCCAAACTTTTTTAAAATTCCTAACACACGAACACATATACAAGTTTTTTACATGCTCTGTCCCTTGAAAAAATGTCTTCATTTTTATAGACTACACCTACTGACCCCAAATTTAACATTGAACAAATAAAGCATGATGAAATATCAAATTCCAATCATATATTTTTTTTGTCTTAATCTCTTGAAACCAATTTTTTCAATATAAACCTACATATAATTAATTTACATTTTTTCAAAAACAACTACATTTATATAATCATAAAGGATCTTTATCCTTAATTTTCGCTTTTGATTTAAGAATATTGACAAAACGAGAAAACATGTATAACATACAAACAAAATGAGCATGATTCAATGCAACAAAAAAGAATTAAAATATCAGAAATGTAGTGCTCAGTTTTATGCATGATATGCAGCCTGTATGAATATGTTCTTACAAAGACTTACCTGGGTGTCGTAATGATCGAAAACCATGGCATTCCCATCAGATCATCAATCTTATTATTTGACCTGATTAACAGTATTAATTCACAGAAGCAACCACGACTTACAAATGAGAGATCGAGTGTAAGCAACGGATTATACCCTTGTAAGAACAGTCATTTCAAATCCAAAATCAAAGAGTTATAAAATATTTAGCTACATGGAGACTCGAGAATAACATTTCAAAGATGAACTTTACGTAGCCGTTGATAAGTTTGAAGACCAGAAAAACCAGAGTGAGTCCAAAGCAAGTTAGGGATACATGCTCGATCGTCGACTCCTGATTTGGCAATGAACAAAATCTCCATGAGAATACACAAATATGTCAATAGGGATGTGGGCAGTAAAGAACCACATGATAGAAGAAACAATTTCTTAACCTTTACAAAAATTCAAAAGATCTAATCACAATAAGCTGAAGAAGTGTTGTAAATTAGGGGTTAACATCTGTAACAAATAAGATCATAAATTAAAACAAAATAGAGTAAATACAATGCTTAAGTGCTTAATTACTTAAATAATAAATCAAAAAAGATGTACCTTGTTCCAAAAGGTGCTAGATAATTCTAGCTCTTTTCAACAAAGTGTATGAAACCACATTTGTTACAACAGGTGTTTGATGGTTTGCTTCTAAAGATTGTTCGTCCAAAACCTTGATGCTAGAGGCTTTTTTGGCTCTTGAAAGTGCAACATATAGCTGGCCATGCGAAAAACAAGGTTCTCGAATGTAAACCCCCACTTCTCTTAGTGTTTGGCCTTGCGATTTATTAATAGTCATGGTAAAGCACAACTTTAGTGGAAATTGCATTCTCTGGAACTGGAATGGGTAGCTCTCGGATCCTGAAGGCCTTAAATTAATTCGAGGAATGAACACGTTCTCACCTTTATAAAAACCAGTAGAGATTTCACAAAGTATAAGATTTGGCATGAACTTCTTGCAAAGCAATCTGGTCCCATTGCAAAGGCCAGTTGATGGATCAAGGTTCCGCAACAATATCACTGGACAATTTTCTTTCAACACTAATTTATGCGGGCTCATACCCGAAGGACATAGTGTATTAAGGAACTCAACAGGGTAGATGTTACAAGAATCATCAATGATTGAATCAAAGCTTCTATACGTCGAAACATTTCCATAAAATTGATCAATCAGTTTTTCATTAATTAAATCAACATCCTCATTTCTTGGTGTAAGCAAAGCTCTTTCTTCGAAAAATGTTGATTCAAGCTGCCTCATGGAGATATGAGGATAAACCTGTTGAATTAAATCCTCAAGAGTTGGAGGCCATTTTGTAGACGATAAACCTAACTCATCTGGTAAGGTAACCAAGGCATTTTCTTCATCTTGCAATTCTCCATTTCCTAAAGCCAACAAAAACTTTGCAAATTCGGGGTCTTCTTTCGCTCTTACATTTTCTGTTAGCCTAAAACGCTTAAAAAGAGGCCACAAATCCGAACTTACTAAGCTATACTCGATCACTTCTTGTAGCGATTTCTTAGGCACAATGGGGACAGTTTGTCGGAAATCTCCACCAAGCACAACTACTTTTCCACCAAAAGGTACATTGGATGAACATAGATCTTTTAAAAGTAAATCAAGTGCTTGTATGTTTTCCCTCCTAGCCATAGAAGCTTCATCCCAAATAATAAGAGCAGCTTCTTTTATTAGAGTTGCCAAACTTGATTGCTTACCAACATCACATGTCAAAGAGGTTTGACTATCGAGTGGTATTTTAAACCTAGAATGGGCTGTTCCTCCTGTCGGCATGTTGGAAGCAGCTATACCCGAGCTTGCGGTTGGAAGAACGATGAGATTTAGGCTTCGAACTTTAGCATACAATGCACAATATAAGAATGTTTTACCTGTTCCTCCAGGCCCATCAATGAAAAAAAGCCCTGCTTTCTTTTGCTTGACATGGGATATTATGCACTTATATGCAGTTCGTTGTCCAGCATTTAGCATTTTCCTTGCAATAATACATGTTTCTGGGATGGGAGCAGCAAGGGCATCAGCTATGTCTCTAGTGTTCTGCACAAAAGTTTCTTTGTATTTACATAAGTGTGTAAGGCCATAGCTAGCAAAACTTTTATTCATGTTTTCCAAGTAACGTTCTACTGCATAACATGTCTGTGCTAACACTTTTTCTGGTTGATTTGGATATTCAAAACTATAATCTTGCGAAAGGTAAGGGTAGTACTTGTCCCAAATTCGAGCAGGATTACTTGGCTCTAAAAAAATCAAGGCTGTTGCAAATAGCCTGCGCAACGCACCGGGCAATTGAACCTCAACTGTCTCATCTAAAAACTTATCTACAAGATCATCTGGCTCAGCAAGGCCACGACGAATAGCGGCTTCTTGAAATGTGGCACATTTATGCTGGTCTACAGTGAGCAAGTCAGCAAATGAGCGTGGTCCCGGAACGCCAATTAATAGCAACCTTAAGTAGTATCGTTCACCTTCTGAAGGCGCAACAAAAGCTAGTCTGCCAATCAACATACCCTTTTTCCTAGGTATCCAGGTTTTACTTGTTGTATGCCAGACAAAGTACTCAACAAATTTGGGGTACGTATATCGTGCAGTGAGCGGATTTCTTGTATTGTAGGCAAAGAACTCAGTTAAATGTGTTTTAGACCTCATCTCATTTGATGTTATATTTTCAAGATCTTCAGAAGCATTAAACCAAATTGCTTGCATATTTGGTAAATGCACTTGTAGTGCCATCACAGCTGGCTGCATATCATAAAGATCAAACCCAAAGATCCTCCATCCCGCTTCAGGTGGAGATACCCACCTACCAGATTGAAAACTACCAATTTCATCTATAACTTGTTGTTGGCCATCTGATGTAATCTTGAAAGAAATTTTGTCGTGGCCCTTGTAGACATATTTGTATAGATATTTAACGGCTTCAATTGTTGAACAGACTTCCACATTCATATGACAATCAAACAATGCAAGGAGATATGGATTGTAAGGAACCACCCATCGGTTATCTAAATCTACCTTACGAACACGAGCAACTTCCCCCGTGCATCTTCTCCTATACTTAGGATAACCCTCATCAGAATGTGTTGTAATTTCTGAAAATTCTCTAGGATAATTGAACTTGCACTGCACAATGCCATTGTTCTTGACCATACAACTACAGGTTGGATTCAAAGTGCCGCATGGGCCATGCATCATATGCCGCAAAACAAGGCTGCGCAAATATTCATTAGATGCAGGTGGAATTTCAGCACTTATAAACTGGTCAAACTGACTTGGATTGCGCATCTTCCACGGAGATTTCAAGATTATTAGAAAATGAGTGTGGTAAGCCACGCTTTTGAAATTCAACAACATATATAATAGCTGCCACCTCACCAAAGAACTTCTCTTTTGTAATTTTCTTTTTTAGCACAACTAACTTTGCTCTAAATATTCTACTGATTAAGTCTGGCCTATCTTGAGGAAGCTCACCTGTAGCTAGCTCTTGTTTGATCTTAATCCAATTTGGATTACAAGTAATAGTTAAAAAAATATCAGGTTTACCAAACCGTTGGACAAGAGCCATAGCATTTAAATAACGCCTTTTCATATCTCTTGGCCCTCCAATAAAAGAAGGGGGGAGGACTATTCGACGGCCAACATTGGAACCTTCCCTTTCACCGCTAGCCATTGAGTCAAGAATCCCTTCATAAAGTTCAGCTCTTAATTGTGATTGGTTGTTTCTCAAATAATCCAACCTTGTACTCTCTAACTTAATGTACGTATCAACAATCCATTGTTGAAATAAGCGTGTTGTTCTAAGCAGAAAATTATTAGGTCGAATCTGAAGCTTATAGGCATAATATGCGCGGCATGATACACATTGTTTAGAATTTCTAAACCTTTGACCTGAAACTGCATTTCAACCAACAACTACATTAGCATATTAAATGAACACTGGAATTATTTGAAGCATGCGAAACAAACATACCAATGGCTTCATCCATCAATAAGTCTTCTACCGAGTGAGCAGTAGTAGGATCTATTGCACTATGATCCCTTTGGGAAGCCAAACGAACATTCTTCCTCACTCCCTGATGTCATCCACATTCCCCCTTTGGAAAAAGCAATGGATATTGAAGAGGATCATAGCAACCATAGTAATGATAAATTCGATGCGGCTTATCTGACTTGCCCCAAACTACTATATATGGACTACTACTTTCATCGCAAGGTAAACCATCAATCCATATAGCAGCGACCTCATCAGAGGTAGGTGCGTTATATACCCTTTGATCAAGATTAGTATTCTTATTAATTATAATCCTAGTACTCTCTCCAACATCCACATGTTGTAATGACTTAAAAAATTTTGCATATGGATTATCTTCCATAATCTGCATTATCAACTCAACAATTTCAATTCTTATCTCAGGGAAAATCTCAGCCCGATTTTCTCTTTCGTGTTGCGCATCATAAAAGTATAATTGCAAATATTTGGGTTGGTCATCACTTGGTAGAAGATTGGGCACAAAATGATATAGTTGCCCATGCAGTTTAAACACATAAATTCCCTTCTGTGTACATGCATCAATGGAACCTCCAATAGAACTAAAAGCAAACATGTTATTATATAACCGCAAGTATTTCCTAAAGTGAACACCTCTCTCATCTTGAGAACACAAAAGCTCAATGAGTTGAGGAGGGTATACAACATCAGCAACCTTCACTTCACCACCGCTACAACAAAAGACTCTGGATTCATTGTAAAATTTCTTGGCACCACATAATTCACAATATGTAGGCGGTTTGAGTAATAAAGGACTTGTAGGACACCTCAAATCTGCAAAAAATTATTATGGGAAAAAATCAATAACATCCTCAATTCATACACTTGCATTTAGACTAATCTAATACCTATGGGAATCCCTTCTAAAGTAAGGGTATCAGATTTGCCCCGACGCCGTCGCTTTGCAAGATTTCCATTTCCCGCTGTTGAAACGAAACCAGCACCTTCAGCAAAAGGAGTTGAAGGAGTAGATGAACGCTTTTTCCTACCCCGTGCTTTTGTGGAGTTAATGTTAGAATTTGAATCAATATTAGCATCAGGTTCTACTGTTGATGTAAAATGCAAATGCAACACATATTTTAGACTTTGCATTTCAATGGAATGGATCAAATACCAAGCTAAACAAATTGAAGTTAAACCTTAATTACCTATTTTTTTCCCTTTAAAACGACTTGAGCAACCCCTAGTCAGTTGTACGCTAAAGGCATCTTGAGCTAAAGGAGTAGTAGAACACCTCAAACCTACAAAATATTATTGTGCGATAAATCAATATTCTCTGTGCGATAAATCAATATTCTCCTCTCTTAAAATACTATAGCATTTAGACAGATTTAATACCTATGGGAATCCTTTCTAATGTACGGGTATCAGGATTGGCCCGACGTCTCCGCTTTGCTAGATTCCCATCTCCCTTTTCCGAAACCAATCCATCACCCTCGGTAGTAGAAGATGTTGTAGAACCATACTTAGAATCCAAATTTACAGTAGCACCACAGCGTAAAAGACATTCGGAATTAATAGTATCTAGTATGGCTATAAAACAAATTGAACAAATATGTTAGACCTTGTATTTGAAAAAAGTTGGATTTAAGTTAATGCTAAAGAGCTTGAAACTAAAACTAATTACCTTTGTCTTTTGCTTTAAAACGACTTGAACAACCCCTAGTCAATTGTACGCTAAAGACATCTTGAGATAAAGAAGCAGCATCAGATATGTTACGCTTATTTTTCTTGGTTGATGTCTTTGGTAAATCGGCATTAGGTTGTACACCAATCACACAATGCATTGGGCTTTTGAAAGGGCTCTCCAAAGGAGTAGATTCTGTTTTATTAATTTAAGCAAATGTTATTTTGTACCAAAAATCCTAAAACCACTATAACATACACATATGTAGCAAAATTGCACTATACACAACACAATTGAGCTGCAAAAAAAAATGCTCGATACCTATTTGTCTTGAGCTAGAATGACCAGAAGAACCATCTACAAGGTGATTAGTTTTTCCTGCTACTTCCTTCGGTGTAGCACCATTAGCTTGTACAACGGTTGTGGAATTCATAGCGCAATTGGAATTAGCATTCTCTGTTATTATTTATATCCAAATTTTTTTATGAAATACAAACACAACTAATTATCCAAAAAAAATTCTTTCTACATAATGTAATGTTATACTAATCATAATAACTATAGACTTGCCCTTCAAATCACTACAAGAACCACTGGTAACACGTTTACTAAGCACATCATGTGTGGCAATTGTAGCACTTGACACTATTCGCCGACTCTTATATTTCTTTACATTCAAAGATTCCCCATACAAATGCGATTCTAGGTTTGTTTCAGATGGTATTTGCTTCCTTCTTTTTGCTTCGGTGGGTAGTGCTTTCCCTATAACAATAGTTATAAAAAGAGTAATTTGTAAATTTTGCAAATATATATTTTTTTAACATATTTGATGGGGGGCTTTCCTATGTGTTAACCTATGTACCTGTTATAGGCATTTGTTGTTTCCTAGCTTTGTTCACCAATAATGGATATACACCTGAACGTATACAACAAATATGTTAATCGAGAAAATCAGATTTGATCACTTTCAAAAGCTAATCTCAAATCAAGTTAATCGAGAAAATGAGATGCGATCAACTAAAATCCCATCATTAAAACCAAATCAGCTGATAAAACACAAAAAATAAAAAAATTTACCCAAAAGCTAATTGTCATTTCTCAAACCAAGAAGGCAATTAATTTCAAAATAGCATTTATCCAATAAATTAACAATAAAAGATGCAAAATTCATAATTTATAATCAAAAAAATTAGCATTTATACAACATAAAAATGTCAGATTCGAACTTCATCAAGATATCAAAATAAAATATTTTAAAATTCAATAATAAAGCAAAAAACATGGAACAAACAAGCAAACCCAACTTAAACATCAATATGCAAAATCGTGTACAAGATTACAAATTTTTTCATTCCGACAAAAATATTAAGCTAACCTCTTGATCAATAGTCAAATCTACTTACAATTATCTTTTCAAATAGGGATATTCTACCTGGTAAGCACCAGGTATAACGAAATTCACAAACTAGCTATTCTTGTTTGCAATTCTACCAAATAGCACTCAACTTATGCAAAATAGTCTGCCGTAGCTATATTAGTCAAAAAACGTTAGTTTTTCCGTTAACATGTGAATTTACCTAATTGCCCTTGTTTTAATTGTTAAATAGGGGTCTTCTTCCTTCTTGGTGCTCCCTCTTCCTTTACTTGCCCCATTGATGAACAATTTAAGAACTCCCTTTTGCTGTAAATAATTTAGAGATTGATCAGTACAAGACCAATGTAAATAATTGACAAGACCAATGTAAGAACGTTTTCAGTACAAGACCACTTGATGAATTAGGATGTAAATAATTTAGAGATTGATCAATTATTTACATCAACTGATCACTTAACGGATGAACGATTTACTTGCGCCATTGCTGTAAGGTTAGTGGGTAATTGACAAGCAATCCCTTTTGCTAAAAAAAGTGTTTAACCTATCTTAAGAACTCCCAATTTCTTCCTTTTAAAGCTCATTTCTCCAAATACTTTTTCTTGTTTTCCTTTTTAAAATCTTCAATTGGTTGAAAATCTGTTGAATTTTGAAGAATTCTGTAACATACCTGGCACTCCTACTACTCCTACACCCTTTTTTTTGCCTTAACTTGGTCAGCCAACCCTCATTCCCATTCTCTTTCATCTCTTTGTCTCCTCTTTTTTTCTTTTTCTCTCTTCAAAACATTCATTTATTCATGAATACCTTTCAACCCTTTTTAATTTGATTCATTTTTTAGAAATTGATTCACTAAATTGGGTAATTAGTGTTCTAATTCTTCTTTGTTTTTTCTAAAATTTAAAATTAGTACAATGTGATTTTGTGTTTTGGGTAATTAGTGTTCTAATTCTTCAAAACATTCATTCATTTAACGCCTAAAGTCTTCATCAATGGGGCAAGTAAAGGAAGAGGGAGCACCAAGAAGGAAGAAGACCCCTATTTAACAATTAAAACAAGGGCAATTAGGTAAAT